>JAVHZZ010000370.1:0-66000 GCA_036250195.1 Mixophyes australis | reverse complement strand
TGAATTGAATTATGAAACATGAATTGAATCATGAGTCATGAATTGAATCATAAATCATGAATTGCATCATGAATCATGAATTGCATCATGAATCATTAATCATGAATTAAATCATGAATCATGAAATGAATCATGAATCATGAAATGAATCATGAATCATGAAATGAATCATGAATTGAATCATGAATCATGAATCATGAATTGAATCATGAATCATGAATCATGAATCATTGAATCATGAATCATGAATCATGAATTGAATCATGAATCATGAATTGAATTATGAAACATGAATTGAATCATGAGTCATGAATTGAATCATAAATCATGAATTGCATCATGAATCATGAATTGCATCATGAATCATTAATCATGAATTAAATCATGAATCATGAAATGAATCATGAATCATGAAATGAATCATGAATCATGAAATGAATCATGAATTGAATCATGAATCATGAATCATGAATTGAATCATGAATCATGAATCATGAATCATGAATCATGAATCGAATCATGAATCGAATCATGAATCATGAATTGAATCCTGAATTGAATCATAAATCATGAATCATGAATTGAATCATGAATCATGAATTGAATCATAAATTGAATCATAAATCATAAATCATGAATTGAATCATGAATCATGAATCATGAATCATGAATCATGAATCGAATCATGAATCATGAATCATGAATCATGAATCGAATCATGAATCATGAAATGAATCATGAATTGAATCCTGAATTGAATCAAAAATCATGAATCATGAATTGAATCATGATTTATGAATCGAATCATGAATCATGAATTGAATCATGAATCATGAATCATGAATCATGAATCGAATTGTGAATTATGAATTGAATCATGAATCATGAATTGAATCATGAATCATAAATCATGAATTGAATCAAGAATCATGAATTAATTCATGAATTGAATCATAAATCATGAATCATGAATCGAATCATGAATCATGAATTGAATCATAAATTATAAATCATGAATCATGAACCCAATCATGAATCGAATCATGAATCATGAATCGAATCATGAAGCATGAATTAAATCATGAATCATGAATTGAATCATGAATCATGAATTGCATCATGAATCATGAATTGAATCATGAATCATTAATCATAATTTAAATCATGAATCATGAAATGAATCATGAATCATGAAATGAATCATGAATTGAATCATGAATCATGAATCATGAATTGAATCATGAATCATGAAATGAATCATGAATTGAATCATGAATCATGAATCATGAATTGAATCATGAATCATGAATCATGATTTATGAATTGAATCATGAATCATGAATGATGATTCATGAATTGAATCATGAATCATGAATCAAATCATGAATCATTAATTAAATCATGAATCATGAATCGAATCATGAATCATGTATTGAATCATGAATCATGAATCGAATCATGAATCATGAATTGAATGATGAATCATGAATTGAATCATGAATCATAAATCATGAATCATGAATTGAATCATGAATCATGAATCATGAATTGAATCATGAATCATGAATCGAATCATGAATCATGAATTGAATCATGAATCATGAATCGAATCATAAATTGAATTATAAATCATAAATCATGAATTGAATCATGAATCATGAATCAAATCATGAATCATGAATTGAATCATAAATCATGAATCATGAATTGAATCTTGAATCATGAATCATGAATCATGAATCGAATCATGAATCATAAATTGAATCATGAATCATGAATTAAATCATGAATCATGAATCATGAATCATGAATCATGAATTGAATCATGAATCATGAATTAAATCATGAATCATGAATCATGAATCATGAATTAAATCATGAATCATGAATCATGAATTGAATCATGAATCATGATACATGAATTGAATCATGAATCATGAATCAAATCATGAATCATGAATTGAATCATGAATTATGAATCATGAATCATGAATTGAATCATAAATCATGAATTGAATCATGAATCATGAATTGAATCATAAATCATGAATTGAATCATGAATCATGAATTGAATCATGATTTGAATCATGAATCATGAATTGAATCATGAATCATGAAGCATGAATTGAATCATGAATCATGAATCAAATCATGAATCTCGAATCATGAATTGAATCATGAATCATGAATTTAATCATGAATTGAATCATAAATCATGAATCATGAATTGAATCATGAATTGAATCATAAATCATGAATCATGAATTGAATCATGAATTGAATTATGAATCATGAATCATGAATTGAATCATGAATCATGAATCGAATCATGAAACATGAATTGAATCATGAGTCATGAATTGAATCACGAATCATGAATTGCATCATGAGTCATGAATTGCATCATGAATCATTAATCATGAATTAAATCATGAATCATGAAATGAATCATGAATCATGAAATGAATCATGAATCATGAAATGAATCATGAATTGAATCATGAATCATGAATCATGAATTGAATCATGAATCATGAATTGAATCATGAATCATGAATTGAATCATAATTCATGAAATGAATCATGAATTGAATCATGAATCATGAATCATGAATTGAATCATGAATCATGAATTGAATCATGAATCATGAAATGAATCATGAATTGAATCATGAATCAAATCATGAATCATGAATTAAATCATGAATCATGAATCAAATCATGAATCATGAATCATGAATTGAATCATGAATCATCAATTGAATTATGAATTGGATCATAAATCATGAATCATCAATTTAATCATGAATCATGAATCGAATCATGAATCATGAATTGAATCATGAATCATGAATCATGAATCATGAATTGAATCATGAATCATGAATCATGAATCATGAATCGAATCATGAATCATGAATTGAATCATGAATCATGAATCATGAATCATGAATTGAATCATGAATCATGAATCATGAATTGAATCATGAATCATGAATTAAATAATGAATTATGAATCAAATCATGAATCATGAATCATGAATTGAATCATGAATCATGAATTGAATCATAAATTGAATCATAAATCATAAATCATGAATTGAATCATGAATCATGAATCATGAATCATGAATCATGAATCGAATCATGAATCATGAATCATGAATCGAATCATGAATCATGAAATGAATCATGAATTGAATCCTGAATTGAATCATAAATCATGAATCATGAATTAATTAATGATTTATGAATCGAATCATGAATCTTGAATTGAATCATGAATCATGAATCATGAATCATGAATCGAATCATGAATCATGAATTGAATCATGAATCATGAATTGAATCATAAATCATGAATCATGAATCATGAATTGAATCATAAATTATGAATCATGAATCATGAACCCAATCATGAACTTTGAATCGAATCATGAATCATGAATCGAATCATGAATCTCGAATCATGAATTGAATCAAGAATCATGAATTAATTCATGAATTGAATCATAAATCATGAATCATGAATCGAATCATGAATCATGAATTATGAATCGAATCATGAATCATGAATTGAATCATGAATCATGAATCATGAATTGAATCATGAATCATGAATCGAATCATGAAGCATGAATTAAATCATGAATCATGAATTGAATCATGAATCATGAATTGCATCATGAATCATGAATTGAATCATGAATCATTAATCATGAATTAAATCATGAATCATGAAATGAATCATGAATCATGAAATGAATCATGAATTGAATCATGAATCATGAATCATGAATTGAATCATGAATCATGAAATGAATCATGAGTTGAATCATGAATCATGAATCATGAATTGAATCATGAATCATGAAATGAATCATGAATTGAATCATGAATCATGAATCATGAATTGAATCATGAATCATGAATCATGATTTATGAATTGAATCATGAATCATGAATGATGATTCATGAATTGAATCATGAATCATGAATCAAATCATGAATCATTAATTAAATCATGAATCATGAATTGAATCATGAATCATGAATCGAATCATGAATCATGAATCATGAATTGCATCATGAATCATCAATTGAATCATGAATTGAATCATAAATCATGAATCATCAATTTAATCATGAATCATGAATCGAATCATGAATCATGAATTGAATCATGAATCATGAATCATGAATTGAATCATGAATCATGAATCCTGAATCATGAATCGAATCATGAATTATGAATCATGAATCATGAATCGAATCATGAATCATGAATCGAATCATGAATTATGAATCGAAACATGAATCATGAATTGAATCATGAATCATGAATCATGAATTGAATCATGAATCATGAATCATGAATTGAATCATGAATCATGAATTGAATCATTAATCATGAATTGAATTATGAATTGAATCATAAATCATGAATCATGAATTGAATCATGAATCATGAATCGAATCATGAATCATGAATTGAATCATGAATCATGAATCATGAATCGAATCATGAATCATGAATTGAATCATAAATCATGAATTGAATCATGAATCATGAATCATGAATCATGAATTGAATCATGAATCATGAATCATGAATTGAATCATGAATCATGAATTGAATCATAAATTATGAATTGAATCGTGAATCATGAATCATGAATCAAGAATCGAATCATGAATCATGAATTGAATCATGAATCATGAATTGAATCATGAATCATGAATCGAAACATGAATCATGAATCGAATCATGAATTATGAATCATGAATCATGAATCGAATCATGAATCATGAATCGAATCATGAATCATGAATCGAATCATGAATCATGAATTTAATCATGAATCATGAATTGAATCATGAATCATGAATCATGAATCATGAATTGAATCATGAAACATGAAACATTAATTGAATCATGAATCATGAATTGAATCATAAATTGAATCATAAATCATAAATCATGAATTGAATCATGAATCATGAATTGAATCATAAATTGAATCATAAATCATAAATCATGAATTGAATCATGAATCATGAATTGAATCATAAATTGAATCATAAATCATGAATCATGAATTGAATCA
The DNA here is from genome assembly GCA_036250195.1 of Mixophyes australis. Classification (NCBI taxonomy): domain Eukaryota; kingdom Metazoa; phylum Chordata; class Amphibia; order Anura; family Limnodynastidae; genus Mixophyes; species Mixophyes australis. Next base: position 60,891 of record JAVHZZ010000370.1, on the reverse strand, counting down.
TAAATCATGAATCGAATCATGAATCATGAATTGAATCATGAATCATGAATCGAATCATGAATCATGAATTGAATCGTGAATCATAAATCATGAATCAAGAATCGAATCATGAATCATGAATTGCATCATGAATCATGAATTGAATCATGAATCATTAATCATAATTTAAATCATGAATCATGAAATGAATCATGAATCATGAAATGAATCATGAATTGAATCATGAATCATGAATCATGAATTGAATCATGAATCATGAAATGAATCATGAGTTGAATCATGAATCATGAATCATGAATTGAATCATGAATCATGAAATGAATCATGAATTGAATCATGAATCATGAATTGAATCATGAATCATGAATCATGATTTATGAATTGAATCATGAATCAAGAATCATGAATCGAATCATGAATCATGAATAATGAATCGAATCATGAATCATGAATCGAATCATGAATCATGAATCGAATCATGAATCATGAATTGAATCATGAATCATGAATCATGAATCATGAATTGAATCATGAATCATGAATCATGAATTGAATCATGAATCATGAATTGAATCATAAATTGAATCATAAATCATAAATCATGAATTGAATCATGAATCATGAATCGATTCATGAATCATGAATTGAATCGTGAATCATGAATCATGAATCAAGAATCGAATCATGAATCATGAATTGAATCATGAATCATGCATTGAATCATGAATCATGAATCGAATCATGAATCTTGAATCGAATCATGAATTATGAATCATATATCATGAATCGAATCATGAATCATGAATCGAATCATGAATTATGAATCGAAACATGAATCATGATTTGAATCATGAATCATGAATCATGAAATGAATCAAGAATCATGAATCGAATCATGAATCATGAATAATGAATCCAATCATGAATCATGAAATGAATCATGAATCATGAAATGAATCATAAATCATTAATCATGAATCGAATCATGAATCATGAATTGAATCATGAATCATGAATTGAATCATGAATCATGAATTGAATCATGAATCATGAATTGAATCATAAATCATGAATTGAATCATGAATCATGAATTGAATCATAAATCATGAATTGAATCATGAATCATGAATTGAATCATGATTTGAATCATGAATCATGAATTGAATCATGAATCATGAAGCATGAATTGAATCATGAATCATAAATCAAATCATGAATCTCGAATCATGAATTGAATCATGAATCATGAATTTAATCATGAATTGAATCATGAATCATGAATCATAAATCATGAATCATGAATCATGAATCGAATCATGAATCATGAATTGAATCATGAATCATGAATCATAAATCATGAATTGAATCATGAATCATGAATCATGAATTGAATCATGAATCATGAATCGAATCATGAATCTTGAATTAAATAATGAATTTTGAATCAAACCATGAATCATGAATCATGAATTGAATCATGAATCATGAATTGAATCATAAATTGAATCATAAATCATAAATCATGAATTGAATCATGAATCATGAATCATGAATCATGAATCATGAATCGAATCATGAATCATGAATCATGAATCATGAATCGAATCATGAATCATGAAATGAATCATGAATTGAATCTTGAATTGAATCATAAATCATGAATCATGAATTGAATCATGATTTATGAATCGAATCATGAATCATGAATTGAATTATGAATCATGAATCATGAATCATGAATCATGAATCGAATTGTGAATCATGAATTGAATCATGAATCATGAATTGAATCATGAATCATGAATCATGAATCATGAATTGAATCATAAATTATAAATCATGAATCATGAACCCAATCATGAATCGAATCATGAATCATGAATCGAATCATGAATCTCGAATCATGAATTGAATCAAGAATCATGAATTAATTCATGAATTGAATCATAAATCATGAATCATGAATTGAATCATGAATCATGAATTGAATCATAAATTATAAATCATGAATCATGAACCCAATCATGAATCGAATCATGAATCATGAATCGAATCATGAAGCATGAATTAAATCATGAATCATGAATTGAATCATGAATCATGAATTGCATCATGAATCATGAATTGAATCATGAATCATTAATCATAATTTAAATCATGAATCATGAAATGAATCATGAATCATGAAATGAATCATGAATTAAATCATGAATCATGAATTGAATCATGAATCATGAAATGAATCATGAATTGAATCATGAATCATGAATCATGAATTGAATCATGAATCATGAATCATGAATTGAATCATGAATCATGAAATGAATCATGAGTTGAATCATGAATCATGAATCATGAATTGAATCATGAATCATGAAATGAATCATGAATTGAATCATAAATCATGAATTGAATCATGAATCATGAATCATGATTTATGAATTGAATCATGAATCAAGAATCATGAATCGAATCATGAATCATGAATAATGAATCGAATCATGAATCATGAATCGAATCATGAATCATGAATCGAATCATGAATCATGAATTGAATCATGAATCATGAATCATGAATTGAATCATGAATCATGAATCATGAATTGAATCATGAATCATGAATTGAATCATAAATTGAATCATAAATCATAAATCATGAATTGAATCATGAATCATGAATCGATTCATGAATCATGAATTGAATCGTGAATCATGAATCATGAATCAAGAATCGAATCATGAATCATGAATTGAATCATGAATCATGCATTGAATCATGAATCATGAATCGAATCATGAATCTTGAATCGAATCATGAATTATGAATCATATATCATGAATCGAATCATGAATCATGAATCGAATCATGAATTATGAATCGAAACATGAATCATGATTTGAATCATGAATCATGAATCATGAAATGAATCAAGAATCATGAATCGAATCATGAATCATGAATAATGAATCCAATCATGAATCATGAAATGAATCATGAATCATGAAATGAATCATAAATCATTAATCATGAATCGAATCATGAATCATGAATTGAATCATGAATCATGAATTGAATCATGAATCATGAATTGAATCATGAATCATGAATTGAATCATAAATCATGAATTGAATCATGAATCATGAATTGAATCATAAATCATGAATTGAATCATGAATCATGAATTGAATCATGATTTGAATCATGAATCATGAATTGAATCATGAATCATGAAGCATGAATTGAATCATGAATCATAAATCAAATCATGAATCTCGAATCATGAATTGAATCATGAATCATGAATTTAATCATGAATTGAATCATGAATCATGAATCATAAATCATGAATCATGAATCATGAATCGAATCATGAATCATGAATTGAATCATGAATCATGAATCATAAATCATGAATTGAATCATGAATCATGAATCATGAATTGAATCATGAATCATGAATCGAATCATGAATCTTGAATTAAATAATGAATTTTGAATCAAACCATGAATCATGAATCATGAATTGAATCATGAATCATGAATTGAATCATAAATTGAATCATAAATCATAAATCATGAATTGAATCATGAATCATGAATCATGAATCATGAATCATGAATCGAATCATGAATCATGAATCATGAATCATGAATCGAATCATGAATCATGAAATGAATCATGAATTGAATCTTGAATTGAATCATAAATCATGAATCATGAATTGAATCATGATTTATGAATCGAATCATGAATCATGAATTGAATTATGAATCATGAATCATGAATCATGAATCATGAATCGAATTGTGAATCATGAATTGAATCATGAATCATGAATTGAATCATGAATCATGAATCATGAATCATGAATTGAATCATAAATTATAAATCATGAATCATGAACCCAATCATGAATCGAATCATGAATCATGAATCGAATCATGAATCTCGAATCATGAATTGAATCAAGAATCATGAATTAATTCATGAATTGAATCATAAATCATGAATCATGAATTGAATCATGAATCATGAATTGAATCATAAATTATAAATCATGAATCATGAACCCAATCATGAATCGAATCATGAATCATGAATCGAATCATGAAGCATGAATTAAATCATGAATCATGAATTGAATCATGAATCATGAATTGCATCATGAATCATGAATTGAATCATGAATCATTAATCATAATTTAAATCATGAATCATGAAATGAATCATGAATCATGAAATGAATCATGAATTGAATCATGAATCATGAATTGAATCATGAATCATGAAATGAATCATGAATTGAATCATGAATCATGAATCATGAATTGAATCATGAATCATGAATCATGATTTATGAATTGAATCATGAATCATGAATCAAATCATGAATCATTAATTAAATCATGAATCATGAATCGAATCATGAATCATGTATTGAATCATGAATCATTAATTAAATCATGAATCATGAATCGAATCATGAATCATGAATCGAATCATGAATCATGAATTGAATGATGAATCATGAATTGAATCATGAATCATAAATCATGAATCATGAATTGAATCATGAATCATGAATCATGAATTGAATCATGAATCATGAATCGAATCATGAATCATGAATCATGAATTGAATCATGAATCGAATCATAAATTGAATTATAAATCATAAATCATGAATTGAATCATGAATCATGAATCAAATCATGAATCATGAATTGAATCATAAATCATGAATCATGAATTGAATCTTGAATCATGAATCATGAATCATGAATCGAATCATGAATCATAAATTGAATCATGAATCATGAATTAAATCATGAATCATGAATCATGAATCATGAATTGAATCATGAATCATGAATTAAATCATGAATCATGAATCATGAATCATGAATTAAATCATGAATCATGAATCATGAATTGAATCATGAATCAAGAATCATGATACATGAATTGAATCATGAATCATGAATCAAATCATGAATCATGAATTGAATCATGAATCATGAATCGAATTATGAATCATGAATCATGAATTGAATCATAAATCATGAATTGAATCATGAATCATGAATTGAATCATAAATCATGAATTGAATCATGAATCATGAATTGAATCATGATTTGAATCATGAATCATGAATTGAATCATGAATCATGAAGCATGAATTGAATCATGAATCATGAATCAAATCATGAATCTCGAATCATGAATTGAATCATGAATCATGAATTTAATCATGAATTGAATCATAAATCATGAATCATGAATTGAATCATGAATTGAATCATAAATCATGAATCATGAATTGAATCATGAATTGAATCATGAATCATGAATCATGAATTGAATCATGAATCATGAATCGAATCATGAAACATGAATTGAATCATGAGTCATGAATTGAATCATGAATCATGAATTGCATAATGAATCATGAATTGCATCATGAATCATTAATCATGAATTAAATCATGAATCATGAAATGAATCATGAATCATGAAATGAATCATGAATCATGAAATGAATCATGAATCATGAAATGAATCATGAATTGAATCATGAATCATGAATTGAATCATGAATCATGAATTGAATCATGAATCATGAATTGAATCATAATTCATGAAATGAATCATGAATTGAATCATGAATCATGAATCATGAATTGAATCATGAATCATGAATTGAATCATGAATCATGAAATGAATCATGAATTGAATCATGAATCATGAATCAAATCATGAATCATGAATTAAATCATGAATCATGAATCAAATCATGAATCATGAATCATGAATTGAATCATGAATCATCAATTGAATTATGAATTGGATCATAAATCATGAATCATCAATTTAATCATGAATCATGAATCGAATCATGAATCATGAATTGAATCATGAATCATGAATCATGAATCATGAATTGAATCATGAATCATGAATCGAATCATGAATCATGAATTGAATCATGAATCATGAATCATGAATCATGAATTGAATCATGAATCATGAATCATGAATTGAATCATGAATCATGAATTAAATAATGAATTATGAATCAAATCATGAATCATGAATCATGAATTGAATCATGAATCATGAATTGAATCATAAATTGAATCATAAATCATAAATCATGAATTGAATCATGAATCATGAATCATGAATCATGAATCATGAATCGAATCATGAATCATGAATCATGAATCATGAATCGAATCATGAATCATGAAATGAATCATGAATTGAATCCTGAATTGAATCATAAATCATGAATCATGAATTAATTAATGATTTATGAATCGAATCATGAATCATGAATTGAATCATGAATCATGAATCATGAATCATGAATCGAATCATGAATCATGAATTGAATCATGAATCATGAATTGAATCATGAATCATGAATCATGAATCATGAATTGAATCATAAATTATGATTCATGAATCATGAACCCAATCATGAACTTTGAATCGAATCATGAATCATGAATCGAATCATGAATCTCGAATCATGAATTGAATCAAGAATCATGAATTAATTCATGAATTGAATCATAAATCATGAATCATGAATCGAATCATGAATCATGAATTATGAATCGAATCATGAATCATGAATTGAATCATGAATCATGAATCATGAATTGAATCATGAATCATGAATCGAATCATGAAGCATGAATTAAATCATGAATCATGAATTGAATCATGAATCATGAATTGCATCATGAATCATGAATTGAATCATGAATCATTAATCATGAATTAAATCATGAATCATGAATGAATCATGAATCATGAAATGAATCATGAATTGAATCATGAATCATGAATCATGAATTGAATCATAAATCATGAAATGAATCATGAGTTGAATCATGAATCATGAATCATGAATTGAATCATGAATCATGAAATGAATCATGAATTGAATCATGAATCATGAATCATGAATTGAATCATGAATCATGAATCATGAATTGAATCATGAATCATGAATTGAATCATGAATCATGAATTGAATCATAAATCATGAATTGAATCATGAATCATGAATTGAATCATAAATCATGAATTGAATCATGAATCATGAATTGAATCATGATTTGAATCATGAATCATGAATTGAATCATGAATCATGAAGCATGAATTGAATCATGAATCATAAATCAAATCATGAATCTCGAATCATGAATTGAATCATGAATCATGAATTTAATCATGAATTGAATCATGAATCATGAATCATAAATCATGAATCATGAATCATGAATCGAATCATGAATCATGAATTGAATCATGAATCATGAATCATAAATCATGAATTGAATCATGAATCATGAATCATGAATTGAATCATGAATCATGAATCGAATCATGAATCTTGAATTAAATAATGAATTTTGAATCAAACCATGAATCATGAATCATGAATTGAATCATGAATCATGAATTGAATCATAAATTGAATCATAAATCATAAATCATGAATTGAATCATGAATCATGAATCATGAATCATGAATCATGAATCGAATCATGAATCATGAATCATGAATCATGAATCGAATCATGAATCATGAAATGAATCATGAATTGAATCTTGAATTGAATCATAAATCATGAATCATGAATTGAATCATGATTTATGAATCGAATCATGAATCATGAATTGAATTATGAATCATGAATCATGAATCATGAATCATGAATCGAATTGTGAATCATGAATTGAATCATGAATCATGAATTGAATCATGAATCATGAATCATGAATCATGAATTGAATCATAAATTATAAATCATGAATCATGAACCCAATCATGAATCGAATCATGAATCATGAATCGAATCATGAATCTCGAATCATGAATTGAATCAAGAATCATGAATTAATTCATGAATTGAATCATAAATCATGAATCATGAATTGAATCATGAATCATGAATTGAATCATAAATTATAAATCATGAATCATGAACCCAATCATGAATCGAATCATGAATCATGAATCGAATCATGAAGCATGAATTAAATCATGAATCATGAATTGAATCATGAATCATGAATTGCATCATGAATCATGAATTGAATCATGAATCATTAATCATAATTTAAATCATGAATCATGAAATGAATCATGAATCATGAAATGAATCATGAATTGAATCATGAATCATGAATTGAATCATGAATCATGAAATGAATCATGAATTGAATCATGAATCATGAATCATGAATTGAATCATGAATCATGAATCATGATTTATGAATTGAATCATGAATCATGAATCAAATCATGAATCATTAATTAAATCATGAATCATGAATCGAATCATGAATCATGTATTGAATCATGAATCATTAATTAAATCATGAATCATGAATCGAATCATGAATCATGAATCGAATCATGAATCATGAATTGAATGATGAATCATGAATTGAATCATGAATCATAAATCATGAATCATGAATTGAATCATGAATCATGAATCATGAATTGAATCATGAATCATGAATCGAATCATGAATCATGAATCATGAATTGAATCATGAATCGAATCATAAATTGAATTATAAATCATAAATCATGAATTGAATCATGAATCATGAATCAAATCATGAATCATGAATTGAATCATAAATCATGAATCATGAATTGAATCTTGAATCATGAATCATGAATCATGAATCGAATCATGAATCATAAATTGAATCATGAATCATGAATTAAATCATGAATCATGAATCATGAATCATGAATTGAATCATGAATCATGAATTAAATCATGAATCATGAATCATGAATCATGAATTAAATCATGAATCATGAATCATGAATTGAATCATGAATCAAGAATCATGATACATGAATTGAATCATGAATCATGAATCAAATCATGAATCATGAATTGAATCATGAATCATGAATCGAATTATGAATCATGAATCATGAATTGAATCATAAATCATGAATTGAATCATGAATCATGAATTGAATCATAAATCATGAATTGAATCATGAATCATGAATTGAATCATGATTTGAATCATGAATCATGAATTGAATCATGAATCATGAAGCATGAATTGAATCATGAATCATGAATCAAATCATGAATCTCGAATCATGAATTGAATCATGAATCATGAATTTAATCATGAATTGAATCATAAATCATGAATCATGAATTGAATCATGAATTGAATCATAAATCATGAATCATGAATTGAATCATGAATTGAATCATGAATCATGAATCATGAATTGAATCATGAATCATGAATCGAATCATGAAACATGAATTGAATCATGAGTCATGAATTGAATCATGAATCATGAATTGCATAATGAATCATGAATTGCATCATGAATCATGAAATGAATCATGAATCATGAAATGAATCATGAATCATGAAATGAATCATGAATCATGAAATGAATCATGAATTGAATCATGAATCATGAATTGAATCATGAATCATGAATTGAATCATGAATCATGAATTGAATCATAATTCATGAAATGAATCATGAATTGAATCATGAATCATGAATCATGAATTGAATCATGAATCATGAATTGAATCATGAATCATGAAATGAATCATGAATTGAATCATGAATCATGAATCAAATCATGAATCATGAATTAAATCATGAATCATGAATCAAATCATGAATCATGAATCATGAATTGAATCATGAATCATCAATTGAATTATGAATTGGATCATAAATCATGAATCATCAATTTAATCATGAATCATGAATCGAATCATGAATCATGAATTGAATCATGAATCATGAATCATGAATCATGAATTGAATCATGAATCATGAATCGAATCATGAATCATGAATTGAATCATGAATCATGAATCATGAATCATGAATTGAATCATGAATCATGAATCATGAATTGAATCATGAATCATGAATTAAATAATGAATTATGAATCAAATCATGAATCATGAATCATGAATTGAATCATGAATCATGAATTGAATCATAAATTGAATCATAAATCATAAATCATGAATTGAATCATGAATCATGAATCATGAATCATGAATCATGAATCGAATCATGAATCATGAATCATGAATCATGAATCGAATCATGAATCATGAAATGAATCATGAATTGAATCCTGAATTGAATCATAAATCATGAATCATGAATTAATTAATGATTTATGAATCGAATCATGAATCATGAATTGAATCATGAATCATGAATCATGAATCGAATCATGAATCATGAATTGAATCATGAATCATGAATTGAATCATGAATCATGAATCATGAATCATGAATTGAATCATAAATTATGATTCATGAATCATGAACCCAATCATGAACTTTGAATCGAATCATGAATCATGAATCGAATCATGAATCTCGAATCATGAATTGAATCAAGAATCATGAATTAATTCATGAATTGAATCATAAATCATGAATCATGAATCGAATCATGAATCATGAATTATGAATCGAATCATGAATCATGAATTGAATCATGAATCATGAATCATGAATTGAATCATGAATCATGAATCGAATCATGAAGCATGAATTAAATCATGAATCATGAATTGAATCATGAATCATGAATTGCATCATGAATCATGAATTGAATCATGAATCATTAATCATGAATTAAATCATGAATCATGAATGAATCATGAATCATGAAATGAATCATGAATTGAATCATGAATCATGAATCATGAATTGAATCATAAATCATGAAATGAATCATGAGTTGAATCATGAATCATGAATCATGAATTGAATCATGAATCATGAAATGAATCATGAATTGAATCATGAATCATGAATCATGAATTGAATCATGAATCATGAATCATGAATTGAATCATGAATCATGAATCATGATTTATGAATTGAATCATGAATCATGAATGATGATTCATGAATTGAATCATGAATCATGAATCAAATCATGAATCATTAATTAAATCATGAATCATGAATCGAATCATGAATCATGTATTGAATCATGAATCATGAATCGAATCATGAATCATGAATTGAATGATGAATCATGAATTGAATCATGAATCATGAATCAAATCATGAATCATGAATTAAATCATGAATCATGAATTCAATGATGAATTGAATCATAAATCATGAATCATGAATTGAATCATGAATCATAAATCGAATGATGAATCATGAATTGAATCATGAATCATAAATCATGAATCGAATCATGAATCATGAATTATGAATCGAATCATGAATCATGAATTGAATCATGAATCATGAATCATGAATTGAATCATGAATCATGAATCGAATCATGAAACATGAATTAAATCATGAATCATGAATTGAATCATGAATCATGAATTGCATCATGAATCATGAATTGAATCATGAATCATTAATCATGAATTAAATCATGCATCATGAAATGAATCATGAATCATGAAATGAATCATGAATCATGAATCATGAATTGAATCATTAATCATGAATTCAATCATGAATTGAATCATAAATCATGAATCATGAATTGAATCATGAATCATGAATCGAATCATGAATCATGAATTGAATCATGAATCATGAATCATGAATTGAATCATGAATCATGAATTGAATCATGAATCATGAATCATGAATCATGAATTGAATCATGAATCATGAATCATGAATCATGAATTGAATCATAAATTGAATCATAAATCATAAATCATGAATCATGAATCATGAATTGAATCATAAATTGAATCATAAATCATGAATCATGAATCGAATCATGAATCATGAATCATGAATTGAATCATGAATCATGAATCATGAATTAAATAATGAATCATGAATCATGAATCGAATCATGAATCATGAATCGAATCATGAATCATGAATCATGAAATGAATCATGAATTGAATCATGAATCATGAATCTAATCATGAATCATGAATTAAATCATGAATCATGAATTCAATGATGAATTGAATCATAAATCATGAATCATGAATTGAATCATGAATCATAAATCGAATGATGAATCATGAATTGAATCATGAATCATAAATCATGAATCGAATCATGAATCATGAATTATGAATCGAATCATGAATCATGAATTGAATCATGAATCATGAATCATGAATTGAATCATGAATCATGAATCGAATCATGAAACATGAATTAAATCATGAATCATGAATTGAATAATGAATCATGAATTGCATCATGAATCATGAATTGAATCATGAATCATTAATCATGAATTAAATCATGAATCATGAAATGAATCATGAATCATGAAATGAATCATGAATCATGAATCATGAATTGAATCATTAATCATGAATTCAATCATGAATTGAATCATAAATCATGAATCATGAATTGAATCATGAATCATGAATCGAATCATGAATCATGAATTGAATCATGAATCATGAATCATGAATTGAATCATGAATCATGAATTGAATCATGAATCATGAATCATGAATCATAAATTGAATCATAAATCATAAATCATGAATCATGAATCATGAATTGAATCATAAATTGAATCATAAATCATAAATCATGAATTGAATCATGAATCGAATCATGAATCATGAATTGAATCGTGAATCATGAATCATGAATCATGAATCGAATCATGAATCATGAATTGAATCATGAATCATGAATTGAATCATGAATCATGAATTGAATCATGAATCATGAATCATGAATCATGAATCGAATCATGAATTAGGAATCATGAATCATGAATCGAATCATGAATCATGAATCGAATCATGAATTATGAATCGAAACATGAATCATGATTTGAATCATGAATCATGAATCATGAATCGAATCATGAATCATGAATTGAATCATGAATCATGAATTGAATCATGAATCATGAATCATGAATTGAATCATGATTTATGAATCATGAATTGAATCATGAATCATGAATTGAATCATTAATCATGAATTGAATCATGAATTGAATCATAAATCATGAATCATGAATTAAATCATGAATCATGAATCGAATCATGAATCATGAATTGAATCATGAATCATGAATCATGAATCGAATCATGAATCATGAATTGAATCATGAATCATGAATCATGAATCATGAATTGAATCATGAATCATGAATCATGAATCGAATAATGAATCATGAATTGAATCATGAATCATGAATCATGAATCATGAATCATGAATGGAATCATGAATCATGAATTGAATCATAAATTGAATCATAAATCATAAATCATGAATTGAATCATTAATCATGAATCATGAATTATGAATCATGAATCGAATCATGAATCATGAATTGAATCATGAATCATGAATCATGAATCGAATCATGATTTGAATCATGAATCATGAATTGAATCATGAATCATGAAGCATGAATTGAATCATGAATCATGAATCAAATCATGAATCTCGAATCATGAATTGAATCATGAATCATGAATTTAATCATGAATTGAATCATAAATCATGAATCATGAATTGAATCATGAATTGAATCATAAATCATGAATCATGAATTGAATCATGAATTGAATCATGAATCATGAATCATGAATTGAATCATGAATCATGAATCGAATCATGAAACATGAATTGAATCATGAGTCATGAATTGAATCATGAATCATGAATTGCATAATGAATCATGAATTGCATCATGAATCATGAAATGAATCATGAATCATGAAATGAATCATGAATCATGAAATGAATCATGAATCATGAAATGAATCATGAATTGAATCATGAATCATGAATTGAATCATGAATCATGAATTGAATCATGAATCATGAATTGAATCATAATTCATGAAATGAATCATGAATTGAATCATGAATCATGAATCATGAATTGAATCATGAATCATGAATTGAATCATGAATCATGAAATGAATCATGAATTGAATCATGAATCATGAATCAAATCATGAATCATGAATTAAATCATGAATCATGAATCAAATCATGAATCATGAATCATGAATTGAATCATGAATCATCAATTGAATTATGAATTGGATCATAAATCATGAATCATCAATTTAATCATGAATCATGAATCGAATCATGAATCATGAATTGAATCATGAATCATGAATCATGAATCATGAATTGAATCATGAATCATGAATCGAATCATGAATCATGAATTGAATCATGAATCATGAATCATGAATCATGAATTGAATCATGAATCATGAATCATGAATTGAATCATGAATCATGAATTAAATAATGAATTATGAATCAAATCATGAATCATGAATCATGAATTGAATCATGAATCATGAATTGAATCATAAATTGAATCATAAATCATAAATCATGAATTGAATCATGAATCATGAATCATGAATCATGAATCATGAATCGAATCATGAATCATGAATCATGAATCATGAATCGAATCATGAATCATGAAATGAATCATGAATTGAATCCTGAATTGAATCATAAATCATGAATCATGAATTAATTAATGATTTATGAATCGAATCATGAATCATGAATTGAATCATGAATCATGAATCATGAATCGAATCATGAATCATGAATTGAATCATGAATCATGAATTGAATCATGAATCATGAATCATGAATCATGAATTGAATCATAAATTATGATTCATGAATCATGAACCCAATCATGAACTTTGAATCGAATCATGAATCATGAATCGAATCATGAATCTCGAATCATGAATTGAATCAAGAATCATGAATTAATTCATGAATTGAATCATAAATCATGAATCATGAATCGAATCATGAATCATGAATTATGAATCGAATCATGAATCATGAATTGAATCATGAATCATGAATCATGAATTGAATCATGAATCATGAATCGAATCATGAAGCATGAATTAAATCATGAATCATGAATTGAATCATGAATCATGAATTGCATCATGAATCATGAATTGAATCATGAATCATTAATCATGAATTAAATCATGAATCATGAATGAATCATGAATCATGAAATGAATCATGAATTGAATCATGAATCATGAATCATGAATTGAATCATAAATCATGAAATGAATCATGAGTTGAATCATGAATCATGAATCATGAATTGAATCATGAATCATGAAATGAATCATGAATTGAATCATGAATCATGAATCATGAATTGAATCATGAATCATGAATCATGAATTGAATCATGAATCATGAATCATGATTTATGAATTGAATCATGAATCATGAATGATGATTCATGAATTGAATCATGAATCATGAATCAAATCATGAATCATTAATTAAATCATGAATCATGAATCGAATCATGAATCATGTATTGAATCATGAATCATGAATCGAATCATGAATCATGAATTGAATGATGAATCATGAATTGAATCATGAATCATGAATCAAATCATGAATCATGAATTAAATCATGAATCATGAATTCAATGATGAATTGAATCATAAATCATGAATCATGAATTGAATCATGAATCATAAATCGAATGATGAATCATGAATTGAATCATGAATCATAAATCATGAATCGAATCATGAATCATGAATTATGAATCGAATCATGAATCATGAATTGAATCATGAATCATGAATCATGAATTGAATCATGAATCATGAATCGAATCATGAAACATGAATTAAATCATGAATCATGAATTGAATCATGAATCATGAATTGCATCATGAATCATGAATTGAATCATGAATCATTAATCATGAATTAAATCATGCATCATGAAATGAATCATGAATCATGAAATGAATCATGAATCATGAATCATGAATTGAATCATTAATCATGAATTCAATCATGAATTGAATCATAAATCATGAATCATGAATTGAATCATGAATCATGAATCGAATCATGAATCATGAATTGAATCATGAATCATGAATCATGAATTGAATCATGAATCATGAATTGAATCATGAATCATGAATCATGAATCATGAATTGAATCATGAATCATGAATCATGAATCATGAATTGAATCATAAATTGAATCATAAATCATAAATCATGAATCATGAATCATGAATTGAATCATAAATTGAATCATAAATCATGAATCATGAATCGAATCATGAATCATGAATCATGAATTGAATCATGAATCATGAATCATGAATTAAATAATGAATCATGAATCATGAATCGAATCATGAATCATGAATCGAATCATGAATCATGAATCATGAAATGAATCATGAATTGAATCATGAATCATGAATCTAATCATGAATCATGAATTAAATCATGAATCATGAATTCAATGATGAATTGAATCATAAATCATGAATCATGAATTGAATCATGAATCATAAATCGAATGATGAATCATGAATTGAATCATGAATCATAAATCATGAATCGAATCATGAATCATGAATTATGAATCGAATCATGAATCATGAATTGAATCATGAATCATGAATCATGAATTGAATCATGAATCATGAATCGAATCATGAAACATGAATTAAATCATGAATCATGAATTGAATAATGAATCATGAATTGCATCATGAATCATGAATTGAATCATGAATCATTAATCATGAATTAAATCATGAATCATGAAATGAATCATGAATCATGAAATGAATCATGAATCATGAATCATGAATTGAATCATTAATCATGAATTCAATCATGAATTGAATCATAAATCATGAATCATGAATTGAATCATGAATCATGAATCGAATCATGAATCATGAATTGAATCATGAATCATGAATCATGAATTGAATCATGAATCATGAATTGAATCATGAATCATGAATCATGAATCATAAATTGAATCATAAATCATAAATCATGAATCATGAATCATGAATTGAATCATAAATTGAATCATAAATCATAAATCATGAATTGAATCATGAATCGAATCATGAATCATGAATTGAATCGTGAATCATGAATCATGAATCATGAATCGAATCATGAATCATGAATTGAATCATGAATCATGAATTGAATCATGAATCATGAATTGAATCATGAATCATGAATCATGAATCATGAATCGAATCATGAATTAGGAATCATGAATCATGAATCGAATCATGAATCATGAATCGAATCATGAATTATGAATCGAAACATGAATCATGATTTGAATCATGAATCATGAATCATGAATCGAATCATGAATCATGAATTGAATCATGAATCATGAATTGAATCATGAATCATGAATCATGAATTGAATCATGATTTATGAATCATGAATTGAATCATGAATCATGAATTGAATCATTAATCATGAATTGAATCATGAATTGAATCATAAATCATGAATCATGAATTAAATCATGAATCATGAATCGAATCATGAATCATGAATTGAATCATGAATCATGAATCATGAATCGAATCATGAATCATGAATTGAATCATGAATCATGAATCATGAATCATGAATTGAATCATGAATCATGAATCATGAATCGAATAATGAATCATGAATTGAATCATGAATCATGAATCATGAATCATGAATCATGAATGGAATCATGAATCATGAATTGAATCATAAATTGAATCATAAATCATAAATCATGAATTGAATCATTAATCATGAATCATGAATTATGAATCATGAATCGAATCATGAATCATGAATTGAATCATGAATCATGAATCATGAATCGAATCATGAATTGAATCATGAATCATGAATCATGAATCATGAATCGAATCATGAATCATGAATCATGAATCATGAATCGAATCATGAATCATGAAATGAATCATGAATTGAATCCTGAATTGAATCATAAATCATGAATCATGAATTGAATCATGAATCATGAATCTAATCATAAATCATGAATTGAATCATGATTCATGAATCATGAATCATGAATCATGAATCATGAATCGAATCATGAATCATGAATTGAATCATGAATCATGAATCTTGAATCATGAATTGAATCATAAATCATGAATCATGAATCGAATCATGAATCATGAATCATGAATTGAATCATGAATCATGAATCATGAATTAAATAATGAATCATGAATCATGAATTGAATCATGAATCATGAATCGAATCATGAATCATGAATCATGAAATGAATCATGAATTGAATCATGAATCATGAATCAAATCATGAATTAAATCATGAATCATGAATTGAATCATGAATCATGAATTGCATCATGAATCATGAATTGAATCATGAATCATTAATCATGAATTAAATCATGAATCATGAAATGAATCATGAATCATGAAATGAATCATGAATCATGAATTATGAATTGAATCATTAATCATGAATTCAATCATGAATTGAATCATAAATCATGAATCATGAATTGAATCATGAATCATGAATCGAATCATGAATCATGAATTGAATCATGAATCATGAATTGAATCATGAATCATGAATTGAATCATGAATCATGAATCATGAATCATGAATTGAATCATGAATCATGAATCATGAATTGAATCATAAATTGAATCATAAATCATAAATCATGAATCATGAATCATGAATTGAATCATAAATTGAATCATAAATCATAAATCATGAATTGAATCATGAATCGAATCATGAATCATGAATTGAATCGTGAATCATGAATCATGAATCATGAATCGAATCATGAATCATGAATTGAATCATGAATCATGAATTGAATCATGAATCATGAATTGAATCATGAATCATGAATCATGAATCATGAATCGAATCATGAATTAGGAATCATGAATCATGAATCGAATCATGAATCATGAATCGAATCATGAATCATGAATCGAATCATGAATTATGAATCGAAACATGAATCATGATTTGAATCATGAATCATGAATCATGAATCGAATCATGAATCATGAATTGAATCATGAATCATGAATTGAATCATGAATCATGAATCATGAATTGAATCATGAATCATGAAGAATGAATTGAATCATGAATCATGAATTGAATCATTAATCATGAATTGAATCATGAATTGAATCATAAATCATGAATCATGAATTAAATCATGAATCATGAATCGAATCATGAATCATGAATTGAATCATGAATCATGAATCATGAATCGAATCATGAATCATGAATTGAATCATGAATCATGAATTGAATCATGAATCATGAATCATGAATCATGAATTGAATCATAAATTTAATCATAAATCATAAATCATGAATTGAATCATGAATCATGAATCGAATCATGAATCATGAATTGAATCGTGAATCATGAATCATGAATCAAGAATCGAATCATGAATCATGAATTGAATCATGAATCAAGAATTGAATCATGAATCATGAATCGAATCATGAATTATGAATCATGAATCATGAATCGAATCATGAATCATGAATCGAATCATGAATTATGAATCGAAACATGAATCATGATTTGAATCATGAATCATGAATCATGAAATGAATCAAGAATCATGAATCGAATCATGAATCATGAATAATAAATGGAATCATGAATCATGAATTGAATCATGAATCATGAATTGAATCATGAATTATGAATCGAAACACGAATCATGAAATGAATCATGAATCATGAAATGAATCATAAATCATTAATCATGAATCGAATCATGAATCATGAATTGAATCATGAATCATGAATCGAATCATGAATCATGAATTGAATCATGAATCATGAATTGAATCATGAATCATGAATCATGAATCATGAATCGAATCATGAATTAGGAATCATGAATCATGAATGGAATCATGAATCATGAATGGAATCATGAATTATGAATCGAAACATGAATCATGATTTGAATCATGAATCATGAATCATGAATCGAATCATGAATCATGAATTGAATCATGAATCATGAATTGAATCATGAATCATGAATCATGAATCATGAATTGAATCATGAATCATGAATCATGAATTGAATCATGAATCATGAATTGAATCATTAATCATGAATTGTATCATGAATTGAATCATAAATCATGAATCATGAATTAAATCATGAATCATGAATCGAATCATGAATCATGAATTGAATCATGAATCATGAATCATGAATCGAATCATGAATCATGAATTGAATCATGAATCATGAATTGAATCATGAATCATGAATCATGAATCATGAATTGAATCATAAATTTAATCATAAATCATAAATCATGAATTGAATCATGAATCATGAATCGAATCATGAATCATGAATTGAATCGTGAATCATGAATCATGAATCAAGAATCGAATCATGAATCATGAATTGAATCATGAATCATGAATTGAATCATGAATCATGAATCGAATCATGAATTATGAATCATGAATCATGAATCGAATCATGAATCATGAATCGAATCATGAATAATGAATCGAAACATGAATCATGATTTGAATCATGAATCATGAATCATGAAATGAATCAAGAATCATGAATCGAATCATGAATCATGAATAATGAATGGAATCATGAATCATGAATTGAATCATGAATCATGAATTGAATCATGAATTATGAATCGAAACACGAATCATGAAATGAATCATGAATCATGAAATGAATCATAAATCATTAATCATGAATCGAATCATGAATCATGAATTGAATCATGAATCATGAATCGAATCATGAATCATGAATTGAATCATGAATCATGAATCGAATCATGAATCATGAATTGAATCATGAATCATGAATTGAATCATGAATCATGAATTGAATCATGAATCATGAATCATGAATCATGAATCGAATCATGAATTAGGAATCATGAATCATGAATCGAATCATGAATCATGAATGGAATCATGAATTATGAATCGAAACATGAATCATGATTTGAATCATGAATCATGAATCATGAATCGAATCATGAATCATGAATTGAATCATGAATCATGAATTGAATCATGAATCATGAATCATGAATCATGAATTGAATCATGAATCATGAATCATGAATTGAATCATGAATCATGAATTGAATCATTAATCATGAATTGTATCATGAATTGAATCATAAATCATGAATCATGAATTAAATCATGAATCATGAATCGAATCATGAATCATGAATTGAATCATGAATCATGAATCATGAATTGAATCATGAATCATTAATTGAATCATGAATCATGAATTGAATCATGAATCATGAATCATGAATCATGAATTGAATCATAAATTTAATCATAAATCATAAATCATGAATTGAATCATGAATCATGAATCGAATCATGAATCATGAATTGAATCGTGAATCATGAATCATGAATCAAGAATCGAATCATGAATCATGAATTGAATCATGAATCATGAATTGAATCATGAATCATGAATCGAATCATGAATTATGAATCATGAATCATGAATCGAATCATGAATCATGAATCGAATCATGAATTATGAATCGAAACATGAATCATGATTTGAATCATGAATCATGAATCATGAAATGAATCAAGAATCATGAATCGAATCATGAATCATGAATAATGAATCGAATCATGAATCATGAATTGAATCATGAATCATGAATTGAATCATGAATTATGAATCGAAACACGAATCATGAAATGAATCATGAATCATGAAATGAATCATAAATCATTAATCATGAATCGAATCATGAATCATGAATCATGAATTGAATCATGAATCATGAATCATGAATTAAATAATGAATCATGAATCATGAATTGAATCATGAATCATGAATCGAATCATGAATCATGAATCATGAAATGAATCATGAATTGAATCATGAATCATGAATCAAATCATGAATCATGAATTAAATCATGAATCATGAATTCAATGATGAATTGAATCATAAATCATGAATCATGAATTGAATCATGAATCATTAATCGAATGATGAATCATGAATTGAATCATGAATCATAAATCATGAATCGAATCATGAATCATGAATTATGAATCGAATCATGAATCATGAATTGAATCATGAATCATGAATCATGAATTGAATCATGAATCATGAATCGAATCATGAAACATGAATTAAATCATGAATCATGAATTGAATCATGAATCATGAATTGCATCATGAATCATGAATTGAATCATGAATCATTAATCATGAATTAAATCATGAATCATGAAATGAATCATGAATCATGAAATGAATCATGAATCATGAAATGAATCATGAATCATGAAATGAATCATGAATCATGAAATGAATCATGAATCATGAATCATGAATTGAATCATTAATCATGAATTCAATCATGAATTGAATCATAAATCATGAATCATGAATTGAATCATGAATCATGAATCGAATCATGAATCATGAATTGAATCATGAATCATGAATCATGAATTGAATCATGAATCATGAATCATGAATCATGAATTGAATCATAAATTGAATCATAAATCATAAATCATGAATCATGAATCATGAATTGAATCATAAATTGAATCATAAATCATAAATCATGAATTGAATCATGAATCGAATCATGAATCATGAATTGAATCGTGAATCATGAATCATGAATCGAATCATGAATCATGAATTGAATCATGAATCATGAATTGAATCATGAATCATGAATTGAATCATGAATCATGAATCATGAATCATGATTCGAATCATGAATTAGGAATCATGAATCATGAATCGAATCATGAATCATGAATCGAATCATGAATTATGAATCGAAACATGAATCATGATTTGAATCATGAATCATGAATCATGAATCGAATCATGAATCATGAATTGAATCATGAATCATGAATTGAATCATGAATCATGAATCATGAATTGAATCATGAATCATGAATCATGAATTGAATCATGAATCATGAATTGAATCATTAATCATGAATTAAATCATGAATTGAATCATAAATCATGAATCATGAATTAAATCATGAATCATGAATCGAATCATGAATCATGAATTGAATCATGAATCATGAATCATGAATCAAATCATGAATCATGAATTGAATCATGAATCATGAATTGAATCATGAATCATGAATTATGAATCATGAATTGAATCATAAATTTAATCATAAATCATAAATCATGAATTGAATCATGAATCATGAATCGAATCATGAATCATGAATTGAATCGTGAATCATGAATCATGAATCAAGAATCGAATCATGAATCATGAATTGAATCATGAATCATGAATTGAATCATGAATCATGAATCGAATCATGAATTATGAATCATGAATCATGAATCGAATCATGAATCATGAATCGAATCATGAATTATGAATCGAAACATGAATCATGATTTGAATCATGAATCATGAATCATGAAATGAATCAAGAATCATGAATCGAATCATGAATCATGAATAATGAATGGAATCATGAATCATGAATTGAATCATGAATCATGAATTGAATCATGAATTATGAATCGAAACACGAATCATGAAATGAATCATGAATCATGAAATGAATCATAAATCATTAATCATGAATCGAATCATGAATCATGAATTGAATCATGAATCATGAATCGAATCATGAATCATGAATTGAATCATGAATCATGAATTGAATCATGAATCATGAATTGAATCATGAATCATGAATCATGAATCATGAATCGAATCATGAATTAGGAATCATGAATCATGAATCGAATCATGAATCATGAATGGAATCATGAATTATGAATCGAAACATGAATCATGATTTGAATCATGAATCATGAATCATGAATCGAATCATGAATCATGAATTGAATCATGAATCATGAATTGAATCATGAATCATGAATCATGAATCATGAATTGAATCATGAATCATGAATCATGAATTGAATCATGAATCATGAATTGAATCATTAATCATGAATTGTATCATGAATTGAATCATAAATCATAAATCATGAATTAAATCATGAATCATGAATCGAATCATGAATCATGAATTGAATCATGAATCATGAATCATGAATCGAATCATGAATCATGAATTGAATCATGAATCATGAATTGAATCATGAATCATGAATCATGAATCATGAATTGAATCATAAATTTAATCATAAATCATAAATCATGAATTGAATCATGAATCATAAATCGAATCATGAATCATGAATTGAATCGTGAATCATGAATCATGAATCAAGAATCGAATCATGAATCATGAATTGAATCATGAATCATGAATTGAATCATGAATCATGAATCGAATCATGAATTATGAATCATGAATCATGAATCGAATCATGAATCATGAATCGAATCATGAATTATGAATCGAAACATGAATCATGATTTGAATCATGAATCATGAATCATGAAATGAATCAAGAATCATGAATCGAATCATGAATCATGAATAATGAATCGAATCATGAATCATGAATTGAATCATGAATCATGAATTGAATCATGAATTATGAATCGAAACACGAATCATGAAATGAATCATGAATCATGAAATGAATCATAAATCATTAATCATGAATCGAATCATGAATCATGAATTGAATCATGAATCATGAATTGAATCATAAATCATGAATTGAATCATGAATCATGAATTGAATCATAAATCATGAATTGAATCATGATTTGAATCATGAATCATGAATTGAATCATGAATCATGAAGCATGAATTGAATCATGAATCATGAATCAAATCATGAATCTCGAATCATGAATTGAATCATAAATCATGAATTTAATCATAAATTGAATCATAAATCATGAATCATGAATTGAATCATGAATTGAATCATAAATCATGAATCATGAATTGAATCATGAATCATAAATCGAATCATGAATCATGAATTGAATCATGAATCATGAATCGAATCATGAATCATAAATCGAATCATGAGTCATGAATTGAATCATGAATCATGAATTGAATCATGAATCATGAATCGAATCATGAAACATGAATTGAATCATGAGTCATGAATTGAATCATGAATCATGAATTGCATCATGAATCATGAATTGCATCATGAATCATTAATCATGAATTAAATCATGAATCATGAAATGAATCATGAATCATGAAATGAATCATGAATCATGAAATGAATCATGAATTGAATCATGAAATGAATCATGAATTGAATCATGAATCATGAATCATGAATTGAATCATGAATCATGAATTGAATCATGAATCATGAATTGAATCATAATTCATGAAATGAATCATGAATTGAATCATGAATCATGAATTGAATCACGAATCATGAAATGAATCATGAATTGAATCATGAATCATGAAATGAATCATGAATTGAATCATGAATCATGAATCAAATCATGAATCATGAATTAAATCATGAATCATGAATTGAATCATGAATCATGAATCGAATCATGAATCATGAATCGAATCATGAATCATGAATCATGAATTGAATCATGAATCATCAATTGAATCATGAATTGAATCATAAATCATGAATCATCAATTTAATCATGAATCATGAATCGAATCATGAATCATGAATTGAATCATGAATCATGAATCATGAATCATGAATTGAATCATGAATCATGAATCATGAATCGAATCATGAATCATGAATTGAATCATGAATCATGAATCATGAATTGAATCATGAATCATGAATCATGAATTGAATCAAGAATCATGAATCGAATCATGAATCATGAATCATGAATCATGAATCAAATCATGAATCATGAATCATGAATTGAATCATGAATCATGAATTGAATCATAAATTGAATCATAAATCATGAATTGAATCATGAATCATGAATCATGAATTATGAATCATGAATCGAATCATGAATCATAAATTGAATCATGAATCATGAATCATGAATCAAATCATGAATCATGAATCATGAATTGAATCATGAATCATGAATCATGAATCGAATCATGAATCATGAATCGAATCATGAATCATGAAATGAATTATGAATTGAATCCTGAATTGAATCATAAATCATGAATCATGAATTGAATCATGAATCATGAATCGAATCATTAATCATGAATTGAATCATGAATCATGAATCATGAATCATGAATCATGAATCGAATCATAAATCATGAATCATGAATTGAATCATGAATCATCATTCATGAATCATGAATTGAATCATAAATCATGAATCATGAATTGAATCATGAATCATGAATCGAATCATGAATCATGAATTGAATCATGAATCATGAATCATGAATCATGAATCGAATCATGAATCATGAATCATGAATTGAATCATGAATCATCATTCATGAATCATGAATTGAATCATAAATTATGAATCATGAATTGAATCATGAATCAAGAATCGAATCATGAATCATGAATTGAATCATGAATCATGAATTGAATCATAAATTGAATCATAAATAATAAATCATGAATTGAATCATGAATCATGAATCATGAATTGAATCATAAATTATGAATCATAAATCATATATCATGAATTAAATAATGAATCATGAATCATGAATTGAATCATGAATCATGAATCATGAATCATGAATTGAATCATAAATTGAATCATAAATCATAAATCATGAATTAAATCATGAATCATGAATCGAATCATGAATCATGAATTGAATCTTGAATCATGAATCAAGAATCGAAACATGAATCATGAATCATGAATCATGAATCGAATCATGAATCATGAATTGAATCATGAATCATGAATTGAATCATGAATCATGAATCATGAATCGAATCATAAATTATGAATCATGAATCGAATCATGAATCATGAATCGAATCATGAATCATGAATCATGAATCGAATCATGAATCTCGAATCATGAATTGAATCATGAATCATGAATTGAATCATGAATTGAATCATAAATCATGAATCATGAATTGAATCATGAATCATAAATCGAATGATGAATCATGAATTGAATCATGAATCATAAATCATGAATTGAATCATGAATCATGAATTGAATCATTAATCATGAATTGTATCATGAATTGAATCATAAATCATAAATCATGAATTAAATCATGAATCATGAATCGAATCATGAATCATGAATTGAATCATGAATCATGAATCATGAATCGAATCATGAATCATGAATTGAATCATGAATCATGAATTGAATCATGAATCATGAATCATGAATCATGAATTGAATCATAAATTTAATCATAAATCATAAATCATGAATTGAATCATGAATCATAAATCGAATCATGAATCATGAATTGAATCGTGAATCATGAATCATGAATCAAGAATCGAATCATGAATCATGAATTGAATCATGAATCATGAATTGAATCATGAATCATGAATCGAATCATGAATTATGAATCATGAATCATGAATCGAATCATGAATCATGAATCGAATCATGAATTATGAATCGAAACATGAATCATGATTTGAGTCATGAATCATGAATCATGAAATGAATCAAGAATCATGAATCGAATCATGAATCATGAATAATGAATCGAATCATGAATCATGAATTGAATCATGAATCATGAATTGAATCATGAATTATGAATCGAAACACGAATCATGAAATGAATCATGAATCATGAAATGAATCATAAATCATTAATCATGAATCGAATCACGAATCATGAATTGAATCATGAATCATGAATTGAATCATAAATCATGAATTGAATCATGAATCATGAATTGAATCATAAATCATGAATTGAATCATGATTTGAATCATGAATCATGAATTGAATCATGAATCATGAAGCATGAATTGAATCATGAATCATGAATCAAATCATGAATCTCGAATCATGAATTGAATCATAAATCATGAATTTAATCATAAATTGAATCATAAATCATGAATCATGAATTGAATCATGAATTGAATCATAAATCATGAATCATGAATTGAATCATGAATCATAAATCGAATCATGAATCATGAATTGAATCATGAATCATGAATCGAATCATGAATCATAAATCGAATCATGAGTCATGAATTGAATCATGAATCATGAATTGAATCATGAATCATGAATCGAATCATGAAACATGAATTGAATCATGAGTCATGAATTGAATCATGAATCATGAATTGCATCATGAATCATGAATTGCATCATGAATCATTAATCATGAATTAAATCATGAATCATGAAATGAATCATGAATCATGAAATGAATCATGAATCATGAAATGAATCATGAATTGAATCATGAAATGAATCATGAATTGAATCATGAATCATGAATCATGAATTGAATCATGAATCATGAATTGAATCATGAATCATGAATTGAATCATAATTCATGAAATGAATCATGAATTGAATCATGAATCATGAATTGAATCACGAATCATGAAATGAATCATGAATTGAATCATGAATCATGAAATGAATCATGAATTGAATCATGAATCATGAATCAAATCATGAATCATGAATTAAATCATGAATCATGAATTGAATCATGAATCATGAATCGAATCATGAATCATGAATCGAATCATGAATCATGAATCATGAATTGAATCATGAATCATCAATTGAATCATGAATTGAATCATAAATCATGAATCATCAATTTAATCATGAATCATGAATCGAATCATGAATCATGAATTGAATCATGAATCATGAATCATGAATCATGAATTGAATCATGAATCATGAATCATGAATCGAATCATGAATCATGAATTGAATCATGAATCATGAATCATGAATTGAATCATGAATCATGAATCATGAATTGAATCAAGAATCATGAATCGAATCATGAATCATGAATCATGAATCATGAATCAAATCATGAATCATGAATCATGAATTGAATCATGAATCATGAATTGAATCATAAATTGAATCATAAATCATGAATTGAATCATGAATCATGAATCATGAATTATGAATCATGAATCGAATCATGAATCATAAATTGAATCATGAATCATGAATCATGAATCAAATCATGAATCATGAATCATGAATTGAATCATGAATCATGAATCATGAATCGAATCATGAATCATGAATCGAATCATGAATCATGAAATGAATTATGAATTGAATCCTGAATTGAATCATAAATCATGAATCATGAATTGAATCATGAATCATGAATCGAATCATTAATCATGAATTGAATCATGAATCATGAATCATGAATCATGAATCATGAATCGAATCATAAATCATGAATCATGAATTGAATCATGAATCATCATTCATGAATCATGAATTGAATCATAAATCATGAATCATGAATTGAATCATGAATCATGAATCGAATCATGAATCATGAATTGAATCATGAATCATGAATCATGAATCATGAATCGAATCATGAATCATGAATCATGAATTGAATCATGAATCATCATTCATGAATCATGAATTGAATCATAAATTATGAATCATGAATTGAATCATGAATCAAGAATCGAATCATGAATCATGAATTGAATCATGAATCATGAATTGAATCATAAATTGAATCATAAATAATAAATCATGAATTGAATCATGAATCATGAATCATGAATTGAATCATAAATTATGAATCATAAATCATATATCATGAATTAAATAATGAATCATGAATCATGAATTGAATCATGAATCATGAATCATGAATCATGAATTGAATCATAAATTGAATCATAAATCATAAATCATGAATTAAATCATGAATCATGAATCGAATCATGAATCATGAATTGAATCTTGAATCATGAATCAAGAATCGAAACATGAATCATGAATCATGAATCATGAATCGAATCATGAATCATGAATTGAATCATGAATCATGAATTGAATCATGAATCATGAATCATGAATCGAATCATAAATTATGAATCATGAATCGAATCATGAATCATGAATCGAATCATGAATCATGAATCATGAATCGAATCATGAATCTCGAATCATGAATTGAATCATGAATCATGAATTGAATCATGAATTGAATCATAAATCATGAATCATGAATTGAATCATGAATCATAAATCGAATGATGAATCATGAATTGAATCATGAATCATAAATCATAAATCGAATCATGAATCATGGATTATGAATCGAATCATGAATCATGAATTGAATCATGAATCATGAATCATGAATTGAATCATGAATCATGAATCGAATCATGAAACAAGAATTAAATCATGAATCATGAATTGAATCATGAATCATGAATTGCATCATGAATCATGAATTGAATCATGAATCATGAAATGAATCATGAATCATGAATCATGAATTGAATCATTAATCATGAATTCAATCATGAATTGAATCATAAATCATGAATCATGAATTGAATCATGAATCATGAATCGAATCATGAATCATGAATTGAATCATGAATCATGAATCATGAATTGAATCATGAATCATGAATTGAATCATGAATCATGAATCATGAATCATGAATTGAATCATGAATCATGAATTGAATCATAAATTGAATCATAAATCATAAATCATGAATTGAATCATGAATCATGAATCGAATCATGAATCATGAATTGAATCGTGAATCATGAATCATGAATCGAATCATGAATCATGAATTGAATCATGAATCATGAATTGAATCATGAATCATGAATCATGAATCATGAATCGAATCATGAATTATGAAACATGAATCATGAATCGAATCATGAATCATGAATCAAATCATGAATCATGAATTGAATCATGAATCATGAATCATGAATTGAATCATGAATTATGAATCATGAATCATGAATCGAATCATGAATCATGAATCGAATCATGAATTATGAATCGAAACATGAATCATGATTTGAATCATGAATCATGAATCATGAATCGAATCATGAATCATGAATTGAATCATGAATCATGAATCATGAATCATGAATTGAATCATGAATAATGAATCATGAATTGAATCATGAATCATGAATTGAATCATTAATCATGAATTGAATCATGAATTGAATCATAAATCAAGAATCATGAATTGAATCATGAATCATGAATCGGATCATGAATCATGAATTGAATCATGAATCATGAATCATGAATCGAATCATGAATTGAATCATGAATCATGAATTGAATCATGAATCATGAATCATGAATCATGAATTGAATCATGAATCATGAATCATGAATTGAATCATGAATCATGAATTGAATCATAAATTGAATCATAAATCATAAATCATGAATTGAATCATGAATCATGAATCGAATCATGAATCATGAATTGAATCATGAATCATGAATTGAATCATGAATCATGAATTGAATCGTGAATCATGAATCATGAATCAAGAATCGAATCATGAATCATGAATTGAATCATGAATCATGAATTGAATCATAAATCATGAATCGAATCATGAATTATGAATCATGAATCATGATTTGAATCATGAATCATGAATCATGAAATGAATCAAGAATCATGAATCGAATCATGAATCATGAATAATGAATCGAATCATGAATCATGAATTGAATCATGAATCATGAATTGAATCATGAATTATGAATCGAAACACGAATCATGAAATGAATCATGAATCATGAAATGAATCATAAATCATTAATCATGAATCGAATCATGAATCATGAATTGAATCATGAATCATGAATTGAATCATAAATCATGAATTGAATCATGAATCATGAATTGAATCATAAATCATGAATTGAATCATGAATCATGAATTGAATCATGATTTGAATCATGAATCATGAATTGACTCATGAATCATGAAGCATGAATTGAATCATGAATCATGAATCAAATCATGAATCTCGAATCATGAATTGAATCATGAATCATGAATTTAATCATGAATTGAATCATAAATCATGAATCATGAATTGAATCATGAATTGAATCATGAATCATGAATCATAAATCAAATCATGAATCATGAATTGAATCATGAATCATGAATCGAATCATGAATCATGAATCGAATCATGAATCATGAATTGAATCATGAATCATGAATCATGAATTGAATCATGAATCATGAATTGCATCATGAATCATGAAATGAATCATGAGTCATGAATTGAATCATGAATCATAAATTGCATCATGAATAATGAATTGCATCATGAATCATGAAATGAATCATGAATTGAATCATGAATCATGAATCATGAATTGAATCATGAATCATGAATTGAATCATAATTCATAAAATGAATCATGAATTGAATCATAATTCATGAAATGAATCATGAATTGAATCATGAATCATGAATTGAATCATGAATCATGAAATGAATCATGAATTGAATCATGAATCATGAAATGAATCATGAATTGAATCATGAATCATGAATCAAATCATGAATCATGAATCAAATCATGAATCATGAATTAAATCATGAATCATGAATTGAATCATGAATCATGAATCGAATCATGAATCATGAATCATGAATTGAATCATGAATCATCAATTGAATCATGAATTGAATCATAAATCATGAATCATCAATTTAATCATGAATCATGAATCGAATCATGAATCATGAATCATGAATCATGAATCGAATCATGAATCATGAATAGAATCATGAATTATGAATCGAAACATGAATCATGATTTGAATCATGAATCATGAATCATGAATCGAATCATGAATCATGAATTGAATCATGAATCATGAATTGAATCATGAATCATGAATCATGAATTGAATCATGAATCAAGAATCATGAATTGAATCATGAATCATGAATTGAATCATTAATCATGAATTGAATCATGAATTGAATCATAAATCATGAATCATGAATTGAATCATAAATCATGAATCGAATCATGAATCATGAATTGAATCATGAATTGAATCATGAATCATGAATTGAATCATGAATTGAATCATGAATCATGAATCATGAATCATGAATCGAATCATGAATCATGAATCGAATCATGAATCATGAATCATGAATTGAATCATGAATCATGAATCGAATCATGAAACATGAATTGAATCATGAGTCATGAATTGAATCATGAATCATGAATTGCATCATGAATCATGAATTGCATCATGAATCATTAATCATGAATTAAATCATGAATCATGAACCATGAAATGAATCATGAATCATGAATCATGAATTGAATCATGAATCATGAATCATGAATTGAATCATGAATCATGAATTGAATCATGAATCATGAATTGAATCATAATTCATGAAATGAATCATGAATTGAATCATGAATCATGAATCATGAATTGAATCATAAATCATGAAATGAATCATGAATTGAATCATGAATCATGAAATGAATCATGAATTGAATCATGAATCATGAATTGAATCATGAATCATGAATCGAATCATGAATCATGAATCATGAATTGAATCATGAATCATCAATTGAATCATGAATTGAATCATAAATCATGAATCATCAATTTAATCATGAATCATGAATCGAATCATAAATCATGAATTGAATCATGAATCATGAATCATGAATCATGAATTGAATCATGAATCATGAATCGAATCATGAATTATGAATCATGAATCATGAATCGAATCATGAATCATGAATCGAATCATGAATTATGAATCGAAACATGAATCATGAATCATGAATTGAATCATGAATCATGAATCATGAATTGAATCATGAATCATGAATTGAATCATTAATCATGAATTGAATCATGAATTGAATCATAAATCATAAATCATGAATTGAATCATGAATCATGAATCGAATCATGAATCATGAATTGAATCATGAATCATGAATCATGAATCGAATCATGAATCATGAATTGAATCATGAATCATGAATTGAATCATGAATCATGAATCATGAATTGAATCATGAATCATGAATCATGAATTGAATCATGAATCATGAATTGAATCATAAATTGAATCATAAATCATAAATCATGAATTGAATCATGAATCATGAATCGAATCATGAATCATGAATTGAATCGTGAATCATGAATCAAGAATCGAATCATGAATCATGAATTGAATCATGAATCATGAATTGAATCATGAATCATGAATCGAATCATAAATTATGAATCATGAATCATGAATAGAATCATGAATCGAATCATGAATCTCGAATCATGAATTGAATCATGAATCATGAATTGAATCATGAATTGAATCATAAATCATGAATTATGAATTGAATCATGAATCATAAATCGAATGATGAATCATGAATTGAATCATGGATCATAAATCATGAATCGAATCATGAATCATGAATTGAATCATGAATCATGAATCATGAAGTGAATCATGAATCATGAATTGAATCATGAATCATGAATTGAATCATAATTCATGAAATGAATCATGAATTGAATCATGAATCATGAATCATGAATTGAATCATAAATCATGAAATGAATCATGAATTGAATCATGAATCATGAAATGAATCATGAATCATGAATTGAATCATGAATCATGAATCGAATCATGAATCATGAATCATGAATTGAATCATGAATCATCAATTGAATCATCAATTGAATCATAAATCATGAATCATCAATTTAATCATGAATCATGAATCGAATCATAAATCATGAATTGAATCATGAATCATGAATCATGAATCATGAATTGAATCATGAATCATGAATCATGAATCGAATCATGAATTATGAATCATGAATCATGAATCGAATCATGAATCATGAATCGAATCATGAATTATGAATCGAAACATGAATCATGAATCATGAATTGAATCATGAATCATGAATCATGAATTGAATCATGAATCATGAATTGAATCATTAATCATGAATTGAATCATGAATTGAATCATAAATCATAAATCATGAATTGAATCATGAATCATGAATCGAATCATGAATCATGAATTGAATCATGAATCATGAATCATGAATCGAATCATGAATCATGAATTGAATCATGAATCATGAATTGAATCATGAATCATGAATCATGAATTGAATCATGAATCATGAATCATGAATTGAATCATGAATCATGAATTGAATCATAAATTGAATCATAAATCATAAATCATGAATTGAATCATGAATCATGAATCGAATCATGAATCATGAATTGAATCGTGAATCATGAATCAAGAATCGAATCATGAATCATGAATTGAATCATGAATCATGAATTGAATCATGAATCATGAATCGAATCATAAATTATGAATCATGAATCATGAATAGAATCATGAATCGAATCATGAATCATGAATCATGAATCGAATCATGAATCTCGAATCATGAATTGAATCATGAATCATGAATTGAATCATGAATTGAATCATAAATCATGAATCATGAATTGAATCATGAATCATAAATCGAATGATGAATCATGAATTGAATCATGAATCATAAATCATGAATCGAATCATGAATCATGAATTATGAATCGAATCATGAATCATGAATTGAATCATGAATCATGAATCATGAATTGAATCATGAATCATGAATCGAATCATGAAACATGAATTAAATCATGAATCATGAATTGAATCATGAATCATGAATTGCATCATGAATCATGAATTGAATCATGAATCATGAAATGAATCATGAATCATGAAATGAATCATGAATCATGAATCATAAATCATGAATCATGAATTGAATCATGAATTGAATCATGAATCATGAATTGAATCATGAATCATGAATCATGAATCATGAATTGAATCATGAATCATGAATTGAATCATGAATCATGAATCATGAATCATGAATTAAATCATGATTCATGAATCATGAATTGAATCATGAATCATGAATTGAATCATAAATTGAATCATAAATCATAAATCATGAATTCAATCATGATTCATGAATCGAATCACGAATCATGAATTGAATCGTGAATCATGAATCATGAATTATGAATCGAATCATGAATCATGAATTGAATCATGAATAATGAATTGAATCATGAATCATGAATCATGAATCATGAATCGAATCATGAATTATGAATCATGAATTATGAATCGAATCATGAATCATGAATCGAATCATGAATTATGAATCGAAACATGAATCATGATTTGAATCATGAATCATGAATCATGAATCGAATCATGAATCATGAATTGAATCATGAATCATGAATTGAATCATGAATCATGAATTGAATCATGAATCATGAATCATGAATTGAATCATGAATCATGAATTGAATCATGAATCATGAATCATGAATTGAATCATGAATCATGAATTGAATCATGAATCATGAATTGAATCATAAATCATGAATCATGAATTGAATCATGAATCATGAATCGAATCATGAATCATGAATTGAATCATGAATCATGAATCATGAATCGAATCATGAATCATGAATTGAATCATGAATCATGAATTGAATCATGAATCATGAATCATGAATTGAATCATGAATCATGAATCATGAATTGAATCATGAATCATGAATCGAATCATGAAACATGAATTAAATCATGAATCATGAATTGAATCATGAATCATGAATTGCATCATGAATCATGAATTGAATCATGAATCATGAAATGAATCATGAATCATGAAATGAATCATGAATCATGAATCATAAATCATGAATCATGAATTGAATCATGAATTGAATCATGAATCATGAATTGAATCATGAATCATGAATCATGAATCATGAATTGAATCATGAATCATGAATTGAATCATGAATCATGAATCATGAATTGAATCTTGAATCATGAATCATGAATCATGAATCATGAATTAAATCATGATTCATGAATCATGAATTGAATCATGAATCATGAATTGAATCATAAATTGAATCATAAATCATAAATCATGAATTCAATCATGATTCATGAATCGAATCACGAATCATGAATTGAATCGTGAATCATGAATCATGAATTATGAATCGAATCATGAATCATGAATTGAATCATGAATAATGAATTGAATCATGAATCATGAATCATGAATCGAATCATGAATTATGAATCATGAATTATGAATCGAATCATGAATCATGAATCGAATCATGAATTATGAATCGAAACATGAATCATGATTTGAATCATGAATCATGAATCATGAATCGAATCATGAATCATGAATTGAATCATGAATCATGAATTGAATCATGAATCATGAATTGAATCATGAATCATGAATCATGAATTGAATCATGAATCATGAATTGAATCATGAATCATGAATCATGAATTGAATCATGAATCATGAATTGAATCATGAATCATGAATTGAATCATAAATCATGAATCATGAATTGAATCATGAATCATGAATCGAATCATGAATCATGAATTGAATCATGAATCATGAATCATGAATCGAATCATGAATCATGAATTGAATCATGAATCATGAATTGAATCATGAATCATGAATCATGAATCATGAATTGAATCATGAATCATGAATCATGAATTGAATCATGAATCATGAATTGAATCATAAATTGAATCATAAATCATAAATCATGAATTGAATCATGAATCATGAATCGAATCATGAATCATGAATTGAATCGTGAATCATGAATCATGAATCAAGAATCGAATCATGAATCATGAATTGAATCATGAATCATGAATTGAATCATGAATCATGAATCGAATCATAAATTATGAATCATGAATCATGAATAGAATCATGAATCATGAATCGAATCATGAATCATGAATCATGAATCGAATCATGAATCTCGAATCATGAATTGAATCATGAATCATGAATTGAATCATGAATTGAATCATAAATCATGAATCATGAATTGAATCATGAATCATAAATCGAATGATGAATCATGAATTGAATCATGAATCATAAATCATGAATCGAATCATGAATCATGAATTATGAATCGAATCATGAATCATGAATTGAATCATGAACCATGAAGCATGAATTGAATCATGAATCATGAATCGAATCATGAAACATGAATTAAATCATGAATCATGAATTGAATCATGAATCATGAATCAAATCATGAATCTCGAATCATGAATTGAATCATAAATCATGAATTTAATCATAAATTGAATCATAAATCATGAATCATGAATTGAATCATGAATTGAATCATAAATCATGAATCATGAATTGAATCATGAATCATAAATCGAATCATGAATCATGAATTGAATCATGAATCATGAATCGAATCATGAATCATAAATCGAATCATGAGTCATGAATTGAATCATGAATCATGAATTGAATCATGAATCATGAATCGAATCATGAAACATGAATTGAATCATGAGTCATGAATTGAATCATGAATCATAAATCGAATCATGAGTCATGAATTGAATCATGAATCATGAATTGAATCATGAATCATGAATCGAATCATGAAACATGAATTGAATCATGAGTCATGAACTGAATCATGAATCATGAATTGCATCATGAATCATGAATTGCATCATGAATCATTAATCATGAATTAAATCATGAATCATGAAATGAATCATGAATCATGAAATGAATCATGAATCATGAAATGAATCATGAATCATGAAATGAATCATGAATTGAATCATGAAATGAATCATGAATTGAATCATGAATCATGAATCATGAATTGAATCATGAATCATGAATTGAATCATGAATCATGAATTGAATCATAATTCATGAAATGAATCATGAATTAAATCATGAATCATGAATTGAATCACGAATCATGAAATGAATCATGAATTGAATCATGAATCATGAAATGAATCATGAATTGAATCATGAATCATGAATCAAATCATGAATCATGAATTAAATCATGAATCATGAATTGAATCATGAATCATGAATCGAATCATGAATCATGAATCGAATCATGAATCATGAATCATCAATTGAATCATGAATCATCAATTGAATCATGAATTGAATCATAAATCATGAATCATCAATTTAATCATGAATCATGAATCGAATCATGAATCATGAATTGAATCATGAATCATGAATCATGAATCATGAATTGAATCATGAATCATGAATCATGAATCGAATCATGAATCATGAATTGAATCATGAATCATGAATCATGAATTGAATCATGAATCATGAATCATGAATTGAATCAAGAATCATGAATCGAATCATGAATCATGAATCATGAATCATGAATCATGAATTATGATTCATGAATCGAATCATGAATCATGAATTGAATCATAAATTGAATCATAAATCATGAATTGAATCATGAATCATGAATCATGAATTATGATTCATGAATCGAATCATGAATCATAAATTGAATCATGAATCATGAATCATGAATCAAATCATGAATCATGAATCATGAATTGAATCATGAATCATGAATCATGAATCGAATCATGAATCATGAATCGAATCATGAATCATGAAATGAATCATGAATTGAATCCTGAATTGAATCATAAATCATGAATCATGAATTGAATCATGAATCATGAATCGAATCATTAATCATGAATTGAATCATGAATCATGAATCATGAATCATGAATCATGAATCGAATCATAAATCATGAATCATGAATTGAATCATGAATCATCATTCATGAATCATGAATTGAATCATAAATCATGAATCATGAATTGAATCATGAATCATGAATCGAATCATGAATCATGAATTGAATCATGAATCATGAATCATGAATCATGAATCGAATCATGAATCATGAATCATGAATTGAATCATGAATCATCATTCATGAATCATGAATTGAATCATAAATTATGAATCATGAATTGAATCATGAATCATGAATCGAATCATGAATCATGAATTGAATCATGAATCATGAATTGAATCATAAATTGAATCATAAATAATAAATCATGAATTGAATCATGAATCATGAATCATGAATTGAATCATAAATTATGAATCATAAATCATAAATCATGAATTAAATAATGAATCATGAATCATGAATTGAATCATGAATCATGAATCGAATCATGAATCATGAATTGAATCATGAATCATGAATTGAATCATAAATTGAATCATAAATCATAAATCATGAATTAAATCATGAATCATGAATCGAATCATGAATCATGAATTGAATCTTGAATCATGAATCAAGAATCGAAACATGAATCATGAATCATGAATCATGAATCGAATCATGAATCATGAATTGAATCATGAATCATGAATTGAATCATGAATCATGAATCATGAATCGAATCATAAATTATGAATCATGAATCATGAATCGAATCATGAATCATGAATCGAATCATGAATCATGAATCATGAATCGAATCATGAATCTCGAATCATGAATTGAATCGTGAATCATGAATTGAATCATGAATTGAATCATAAATCATGAATCATGAATTGAATCATGAATCATAAATCGAATGATGAATCATGAATTGAATCATGAATCATAAATCATAAATCGAATCATGAATCATGGATTATGAATCGAATCATGAATCATGAATTGAATCATGAATCATGAATCATGAATTGAATCATGAATCATGAATCGAATCATGAAACATGAATTAAATCATGAATCATGAATTGAATCATGAATCATGAATTGCATCATGAATCATGAATTGAATCATGAATCATGAAATGAATCATGAATCATGAATCATGAATTGAATCATTAATCATGAATTCAATCATGAATTGAATCATAAATCATGAATCATGAATTGAATCATGAATCATGAATCGAATCATGAATCATGAATTGAATCATGAATCATGAATCATGAATTGAATCATGAATCATGAATTGAATCATGAATCATGAATCATGAATCATGAATTGAATCATGAATCATGAATTGAATCATAAATTGAATCATAAATCATAAATCATGAATTGAATCATGAATCATGAATCGAATCATGAATCATGAATTGAATCGTGAATCATGAATCATGAATCGAATCATGAATCATGAATTGAATCATGAATCATGAATTGAATCATGAATCATGAATCATGAATCATGAATCGAATCATGAATTATGAATCATGAATCATGAATCGAATCATGAATCATGAATCAAATCATGAATCATGAATTGAATCATGAATCATGAATCATGAATCATGAATCGAATCATGAATTATGAATCATGAATCATGAATCGAATCATGAATCATGAATCGAATCATGAATTATGAATCGAAACATGAATCATGATTTGAATCATGAATCATGAATCATGAATCGAATCATGAATCATGAATCGAATCATGAATCATGAATCATGAATCATGAATTGAATCATGAATAATGAATCATGAATTGAATCATGAATCATGAATTGAATCATTAATCATGAATTGAATCATGAATTGAATCATAAATCAAGAATCATGAATTGAATCATGAATCATGAATCGAATCATGAATCATGAATTGAATCATGAATCATGAATCATGAATCGAATCATGAATTGAATCATGAATCATGAATTGAATCATGAATCATGAATCATGAATCATGAATTGAATCATGAATCATGAATCATGAATTGAATCATGAATCATGAATTGAATCATAAATTGAATCATAAATCATAAATCATGAATTGAATCATGAATCATGAATCGAATCATGAATCATGAATTGAATCATGAATCATGAATTGAATCATGAATCATGAATTGAATCGTGAATCATGAATCATGAATCAAGAATCGAATCATGAATCATGAATTGAATCATGAATCATGAATTGAATCATAAATCATGAATCGAATCATGAATTATGAATCATGAATCATGATTTGAATCATGAATCATGAATCATGAAATGAATCAAGAATCATGAATCGAATCATGAATCATGAATAATGAATCGAATCATGAATCATGAATTGAATCATGAATCATGAATTGAATCATGAATTATGAATCGAAACACGAATCATGAAATGAATCATGAATCATGAAATGAATCATAAATCATTAATCATGAATCGAATCATGAATCATGAATTGAATCATGAATCATGAATTGAATCATAAATCATGAATTGAATCATGAATCATGAATTGAATCATAAATCATGAATTGAATCATGAATCATGAATTGAATCATGATTTGAATCATGAATCATGAATTGACTCATGAATCATGAAGCATGAATTGAATCATGAATCATGAATCAAATCATGAATCTCGAATCATGAATTGAATCATGAATCATGAATTTAATCATGAATTGAATCATAAATCATGAATCATGAATTGAATCATGAATTGAATCATGAATCATGAATCATAAATCAAATCATGAATCATGAATTGAATCATGAATCATGAATCGAATCATGAATCATGAATCGAATCATGAATCATGAATTGAATCATGAATCATGAATCATGAATTGAATCATGAATCATGAATTGCATCATGAATCATGAAATGAATCATGAGTCATGAATTGAATCATGAATCATAAATTGCATCATGAATAATGAATTGCATCATGAATCATGAAATGAATCATGAATTGAATCATGAATCATGAATCATGAATTGAATCATGAATCATGAATCATGAATTGAATCATGAATCATGAATTGAATCATAATTCATGAAATGAATCATGAATTGAATCATAATTCATGAAATGAATCATGAATTGAATCATGAATCATGAATCATGAATTGAATCATGAATCATGAAATGAATCATGAATTGAATCATGAATCATGAAATGAATCATGAATTGAATCATGAATCATGAATCAAATCATGAATCATGAATCAAATCATGAATCATGAATTAAATCATGAATCATGAATTGAATCATGAATCATGAATCGAATCATGAATCACGAATCATGAATTGAATCATGAATCATCAATTGAATCATGAATTGAATCATAAATCATGAATCATCAATTTAATCATGAATCATGAATCGAATCATGAATCATGAATCATGAATCATGAATCGAATCATGAATCATGAATAGAATCATGAATTATGAATCGAAACATGAATCATGATTTGAATCATGAATCATGAATCATGAATCGAATCATGAATCATGAATTGAATCATGAATCCTGAATTGAATCATGAATCATGAATCATGAATTGAATCATGAATCAAGAATCATGAATTGAATCATGAATCATGAATTGAATCATTAATCATGAATTGAATCATGAATTGAATCATAAATCATGAATCATGAATTGAATCATAAATCATGAATCGAATCATGAATCATGAATTGAATCATGAATCATGAATCATGAATCGAATCATGAATCATGAATTGAATCATGAATTGAATCATGAATTATGAATCATGAATTGAATCATGAATCATGAATCGAATCATGAATCATGAATCGAATCATGAATCATGAATCATGAATTGAATCATGAATCATGAATCGAATCATGAAACATGAATTGAATCATGAGTCATGAATTGAATCATGAATCATGAATTGCATCATGAATCATGAATTGCATCATGAATCATTAATCATGAATTAAATCATGAATCATGAACCATGAAATGAATCATGAATCATGAATCATGAATTGAATCATGAATCATGAATCATGAATTGAATCATGAATCATGAATTGAATCATGAATCATGAATTGAATCATAATTCATGAAATGAATCATGAATTGAATCATGAATCATGAATCATGAATTGAATCATAAATCATGAAATGAATCATGAATCGAATCATGAATCATGAATCATGAATTGAATCATGAATCATCAATTGAATCATGAATTGAATCATAAATCATGAATCATCAATTTAATCATGAATCATGAATCGAATCATGAATCATGAATCATGAATCATGAATCGAATCATGAATCATGAATAGAATCATGAATTATGAATCGAAACATGAATCATGATTTGAATCATGAATCATGAATCATGAATCGAATCATGAATCATGAATTGAATCATGAATCATGAATTGAATCATGAATCATGAATCATGAATTGAATCATGAATCAAGAATCATGAATTGAATCATGAATCATGAATTGAATCATTAATCATGAATTGAATCATGAATTGAATCATAAATCATGAATCATGAATTGAATCATAAATCATGAATCGAATCATGAATCATGAATTGAATCATGAATCATGAATCATGAATCGAATCATGAATCATGAATTGAATCATGAATCCTGAATTGAATCATGAATCATGAATCATGAATTGAATCATGAATCAAGAATCATGAATTGAATCATGAATCATGAATTGAATCATTAATCATGAATTGAATCATGAATTGAATCATAAATCATGAATCATGAATTGAATCATAAATCATGAATCGAATCATGAATCATGAATTGAA
Source organism: Mixophyes australis (assembly GCA_036250195.1). Taxonomy (NCBI): domain Eukaryota; kingdom Metazoa; phylum Chordata; class Amphibia; order Anura; family Limnodynastidae; genus Mixophyes; species Mixophyes australis. Next base: position 16,393 of record JAVHZZ010000370.1, on the reverse strand, counting down.
TCATGAATCATGAATCATGAATCGAATCATGAATCATGAATTGAATCATGAATTGAATCATGAATTATGAATCATGAATTGAATCATGAATCCTGAATCGAATCATGAATCATGAATCGAATCATGAATCATGAATCATGAATTGAATCATGAATCATGAATCGAATCATGAAACATGAATTGAATCATGAGTCATGAATTGAATCATGAATCATGAATTGCATCATGAATCATGAATTGCATCATGAATCATTAATCATGAATTAAATCATGAATCATGAACCATGAAATGAATCATGAATCATGAATCATGAATTGAATCATGAATCATGAATCATGAATTGAATCATGAATCATGAATTGAATCATGAATCATGAATTGAATCATAATTCATGAAATGAATCATGAATTGAATCATGAATCATGAATCATGAATTGAATCATAAATCATGAAATGAATCATGAATCGAATCATGAATCATGAATCATGAATTGAATCATGAATCATCAATTGAATCATGAATTGAATCATAAATCATGAATCATCAATTTAATCATGAATCATGAATCGAATCATGAATCATGAATCATGAATCATGAATCGAATCATGAATCATGAATAGAATCATGAATTATGAATCGAAACATGAATCATGATTTGAATCATGAATCATGAATCATGAATCGAATCATGAATCATGAATTGAATCATGAATCATGAATTGAATCATGAATCATGAATCATGAATTGAATCATGAATCAAGAATCATGAATTGAATCATGAATCATGAATTGAATCATTAATCATGAATTGAATCATGAATTGAATCATAAATCATGAATCATGAATTGAATCATAAATCATGAATCGAATCATGAATCATGAATTGAATCATGAATCATGAATCATGAATCGAATCATGAATCATGAATTGAATCATGAATTGAATCATGAATCATGAATCATGAATTGAATCATGAATCATGAATCATGAATCGAATCATGAATCATGAATCGAATCATGAATCATGAATCATGAATTGAATCATGAATCATGAATCGAATCATGAAACATGAATTGAATCATGAGTCATGAATTGAATCATGAATCATGAATTGCATCATGAATCATGAATTGCATCATGAATCATTAATCATGAATTAAATCATGAATCATGAACCATGAAATGAATCATGAATCATGAATCATGAATTGAATCATGAATCATGAATCATGAATTGAATCATGAATCATGAATTGAATCATGAATCATGAATTGAATCATAATTCATGAAATGAATCATGAATTGAATCATGAATCATGAATCATGAATTGAATCATAAATCATGAAATGAATCATGAATTGAATCATGAATCATGAAATGAATCATGAATTGAATCATGAATCATTGATCAAATCATGAATCATGAATTAAATCATGAATCATGAATTGAATCATGAATCATGAATCGAATCATGAATCATGAATCATGAATTGAATCATGAATCATCAATTGAATCATGAATTGAATCATAAATCATGAATCATCAATTTAATCATGAATCATGAATCGAATCATAAATCATGAATTGAATCATGAATCATGAATCATGAATCATGAATTGAATCATGAATCATGAATCATGAATCAAATCATGAATTATGAATCATGAATCATGAATCGAATCATGAATCATGAATCGAATCATGAATTATGAATCGAAACATGAATCATGAATCGAATCATGAATCACGAATCATGAATTGAATCATGAATCATCAATTGAATCATGAATTGAATCATAAATCATGAATCATCAATTTAATCATGAATCATGAATCGAATCATGAATCATGAATCATGAATCATGAATCGAATCATGAATCATGAATAGAATCATGAATTATGAATCGAAACATGAATCATGATTTGAATCATGAATCATGAATCATGAATCGAATCATGAATCATGAATTGAATCATGAATCCTGAATTGAATCATGAATCATGAATCATGAATTGAATCATGAATCAAGAATCATGAATTGAATCATGAATCATGAATTGAATCATTAATCATGAATTGAATCATGAATTGAATCATAAATCATGAATCATGAATTGAATCATAAATCATGAATCGAATCATGAATCATGAATTGAATCATGAATCATGAATCATGAATCGAATCATGAATCATGAATTGAATCATGAATTGAATCATGAATTATGAATCATGAATTGAATCATGAATCATGAATCGAATCATGAATCATGAATCGAATCATGAATCATGAATCATGAATTGAATCATGAATCATGAATCGAATCATGAAACATGAATTGAATCATGAGTCATGAATTGAATCATGAATCATGAATTGCATCATGAATCATGAATTGCATCATGAATCATTAATCATGAATTAAATCATGAATCATGAACCATGAAATGAATCATGAATCATGAATCATGAATTGAATCATGAATCATGAATCATGAATTGAATCATGAATCATGAATTGAATCATGAATCATGAATTGAATCATAATTCATGAAATGAATCATGAATTGAATCATGAATCATGAATCATGAATTGAATCAGAAATCATGAAATGAATCATGAATCGAATCATGAATCATGAATCATGAATTGAATCATGAATCATCAATTGAATCATGAATTGAATCATAAATCATGAATCATCAATTTAATCATGAATCATGAATCGAATCATGAATCATGAATCATGAATCATGAATCGAATCATGAATCATGAATAGAATCATGAATTATGAATCGAAACATGAATCATGATTTGAATCATGAATCATGAATCATGAATCGAATCATGAATCATGAATTGAATCATGAATCATGAATTGAATCATGAATCATGAATCATGAATTGAATCATGAATCAAGAATCATGAATTGAATCATGAATCATGAATTGAATCATTAATCATGAATTGAATCATGAATTGAATCATAAATCATGAATCATGAATTGAATCATAAATCATGAATCGAATCATGAATCATGAATTGAATCATGAATCATGAATCATGAATCGAATCATGAATCATGAATTGAATCATGAATTGAATCATGAATCATGAATCATGAATTGAATCATGAATCATGAATCATGAATCGAATCATGAATCATGAATCGAATCATGAATCATGAATCATGAATTGAATCATGAATCATGAATCGAATCATGAAACATGAATTGAATCATGAGTCATGAATTGAATCATGAATCATGAATTGCATCATGAATCATGAATTGCATCATGAATCATTAATCATGAATTAAATCATGAATCATGAACCATGAAATGAATCATGAATCATGAATCATGAATTGAATCATGAATCATGAATCATGAATTGAATCATGAATCATGAATTGAATCATGAATCATGAATTGAATCATAATTCATGAAATGAATCATGAATTGAATCATGAATCATGAATCATGAATTGAATCATAAATCATGAAATGAATCATGAATTGAATCATGAATCATGAAATGAATCATGAATTGAATCATGAATCATTGATCAAATCATGAATCATGAATTAAATCATGAATCATGAATTGAATCATGAATCATGAATCGAATCATGAATCATGAATCATGAATTGAATCATGAATCATCAATTGAATCATGAATTGAATCATAAATCATGAATCATCAATTTAATCATGAATCATGAATCGAATCATAAATCATGAATTGAATCATGAATCATGAATCATGAATCATGAATTGAATCATGAATCATGAATCATGAATCGAATCATGAATTATGAATCATGAATCATGAATCGAATCATGAATCATGAATCGAATCATGAATTATGAATCGAAACATGAATCATGATTTGAATCATGAATCATGAATCATGAATCGAATCATGAATCATGAATTGAATCATGAATCATGAATTGAATCATGAATCATGAATCATGAATTGAATCATGAATCATGAATCATGAATTGAATCATGAATCATGAATTGAATCATTAATCATGAATTGAATCATGAATTGAATCATAAATCATAAATCATGAATTGAATCATGAATCATGAATCGAATCATGAATCATGAATTGAATCATGAATCATGAATCATGAATCGAATCATGAATCATGAATTGAATCATGAATCATGAATTGAATCATGAATCATGAATTGAATCATGAATCATGAATCATGAATCATGAATCGAATCATGAATTAGGAATCATGAATCATGAATCGAATCATGAATCATGAATGGAATCATGAATTATGAATCGAAACATGAATCATGATTTGAATCATGAATCATGAATCATGAATCGAATCATGAATCATGAATTGAATCATGAATCATGAATTGAATCATGAATCATGAATCATGAATCATGAATTGAATCATGAATCATGAATCATGAATTGAATCATGAATCATGAATTGAATCATTAATCATGAATTGTATCATGAATTGAATCATAAATCATAAATCATGAATTAAATCATGAATCATGAATCGAATCATGAATCATGAATTGAATCATGAATCATGAATCATGAATCGAATCATGAATCATGAATTGAATCATGAATCATGAATTGAATCATGAATCATGAATCATGAATCATGAATTGAATCATAAATTTAATCATAAATCATAAATCATGAATTGAATCATGAATCATAAATCGAATCATGAATCATGAATTGAATCGTGAATCATGAATCATGAATCAAGAATCGAATCATGAATCATGAATTGAATCATGAATCATGAATTGAATCATGAATCATGAATCGAATCATGAATTATGAATCATGAATCATGAATCGAATCATGAATCATGAATCGAATCATGAATTATGAATCGAAACATGAATCATGATTTGAATCATGAATCATGAATCATGAAATGAATCAAGAATCATGAATCGAATCATGAATCATGAATAATGAATCGAATCATGAATCATGAATTGAATCATGAATCATGAATTGAATCATGAATTATGAATCGAAACACGAATCATGAAATGAATCATGAATCATGAAATGAATCATAAATCATTAATCATGAATCGAATCATGAATCATGAATTGAATCATGAATCATGAATTGAATCATAAATCATGAATTGAATCATGAATCATGAATTGAATCATAAATCATGAATTGAATCATGATTTGAATCATGAATCATGAATTGAATCATGAATCATGAAGCATGAATTGAATCATGAATCATGAATCAAATCATGAATCTCGAATCATGAATTGAATCATAAATCATGAATTTAATCATAAATTGAATCATAAATCATGAATCATGAATTGAATCATGAATTGAATCATAAATCATGAATCATGAATTGAATCATGAATCATAAATCGAATCATGAATCATGAATTGAATCATGAATCATGAATCGAATCATGAATCATAAATCGAATCATGAGTCATGAATTGAATCATGAATCATGAATTGAATCATGAATCATGAATCGAATCATGAAACATGAATTGAATCATGAGTCATGAATTGAATCATGAATCATGAATTGCATCATGAATCATGAATTGCATCATGAATCATTAATCATGAATTAAATCATGAATCATGAAATGAATCATGAATCATGAAATGAATCATGAATCATGAAATGAATCATGAATTGAATCATGAAATGAATCATGAATTGAATCATGAATCATGAATCATGAATTGAATCATGAATCATGAATTGAATCATGAATCATGAATTGAATCATAATTCATGAAATGAATCATGAATTGAATCATGAATCATGAATTGAATCACGAATCATGAAATGAATCATGAATTGAATCATGAATCATGAAATGAATCATGAATTGAATCATGAATCATGAATCAAATCATGAATCATGAATTAAATCATGAATCATGAATTGAATCATGAATCATGAATCGAATCATGAATCATGAATCGAATCATGAATCATGAATCATGAATTGAATCATGAATCATCAATTGAATCATGAATTGAATCATAAATCATGAATCATCAATTTAATCATGAATCATGAATCGAATCATGAATCATGAATTGAATCATGAATCATGAATCATGAATCATGAATTGAATCATGAATCATGAATCATGAATCGAATCATGAATCATGAATTGAATCATGAATCATGAATCATGAATTGAATCATGAATCATGAATCATGAATTGAATCAAGAATCATGAATCGAATCATGAATCATGAATCATGAATCATGAATCAAATCATGAATCATGAATCATGAATTGAATCATGAATCATGAATTGAATCATAAATTGAATCATAAATCATGAATTGAATCATGAATCATGAATCATGAATTATGAATCATGAATCGAATCATGAATCATAAATTGAATCATGAATCATGAATCATGAATCAAATCATGAATCATGAATCATGAATTGAATCATGAATCATGAATCATGAATCGAATCATGAATCATGAATCGAATCATGAATCATGAAATGAATTATGAATTGAATCCTGAATTGAATCATAAATCATGAATCATGAATTGAATCATGAATCATGAATCGAATCATTAATCATGAATTGAATCATGAATCATGAATCATGAATCATGAATCATGAATCGAATCATAAATCATGAATCATGAATTGAATCATGAATCATCATTCATGAATCATGAATTGAATCATAAATCATGAATCATGAATTGAATCATGAATCATGAATCGAATCATGAATCATGAATTGAATCATGAATCATGAATCATGAATCATGAATCGAATCATGAATCATGAATCATGAATTGAATCATGAATCATCATTCATGAATCATGAATTGAATCATAAATTATGAATCATGAATTGAATCATGAATCAAGAATCGAATCATGAATCATGAATTGAATCATGAATCATGAATTGAATCATAAATTGAATCATAAATAATAAATCATGAATTGAATCATGAATCATGAATCATGAATTGAATCATAAATTATGAATCATAAATCATATATCATGAATTAAATAATGAATCATGAATCATGAATTGAATCATGAATCATGAATCATGAATCATGAATTGAATCATAAATTGAATCATAAATCATAAATCATGAATTAAATCATGAATCATGAATCGAATCATGAATCATGAATTGAATCTTGAATCATGAATCAAGAATCGAAACATGAATCATGAATCATGAATCATGAATCGAATCATGAATCATGAATTGAATCATGAATCATGAATTGAATCATGAATCATGAATCATGAATCGAATCATAAATTATGAATCATGAATCGAATCATGAATCATGAATCGAATCATGAATCATGAATCATGAATCGAATCATGAATCTCGAATCATGAATTGAATCATGAATCATGAATTGAATCATGAATTGAATCATAAATCATGAATCATGAATTGAATCATGAATCATAAATCGAATGATGAATCATGAATTGAATCATGAATCATAAATCATGAATTGAATCATGAATCATGAATTGAATCATTAATCATGAATTGTATCATGAATTGAATCATAAATCATAAATCATGAATTAAATCATGAATCATGAATCGAATCATGAATCATGAATTGAATCATGAATCATGAATCATGAATCGAATCATGAATCATGAATTGAATCATGAATCATGAATTGAATCATGAATCATGAATCATGAATCATGAATTGAATCATAAATTTAATCATAAATCATAAATCATGAATTGAATCATGAATCATAAATCGAATCATGAATCATGAATTGAATCGTGAATCATGAATCATGAATCAAGAATCGAATCATGAATCATGAATTGAATCATGAATCATGAATTGAATCATGAATCATGAATCGAATCATGAATTATGAATCATGAATCATGAATCGAATCATGAATCATGAATCGAATCATGAATTATGAATCGAAACATGAATCATGATTTGAATCATGAATCATGAATCATGAAATGAATCAAGAATCATGAATCGAATCATGAATCATGAATAATGAATCGAATCATGAATCATGAATTGAATCATGAATCATGAATTGAATCATGAATTATGAATCGAAACACGAATCATGAAATGAATCATGAATCATGAAATGAATCATAAATCATTAATCATGAATCGAATCATGAATCATGAATTGAATCATGAATCATGAATTGAATCATAAATCATGAATTGAATCATGAATCATGAATTGAATCATAAATCATGAATTGAATCATGATTTGAATCATGAATCATGAATTGAATCATGAATCATGAAGCATGAATTGAATCATGAATCATGAATCAAATCATGAATCTCGAATCATGAATTGAATCATAAATCATGAATTTAATCATAAATTGAATCATAAATCATGAATCATGAATTGAATCATGAATTGAATCATAAATCATGAATCATGAATTGAATCATGAATCATAAATCGAATCATGAATCATGAATTGAATCATGAATCATGAATCGAATCATGAATCATAAATCGAATCATGAGTCATGAATTGAATCATGAATCATGAATTGAATCATGAATCATGAATCGAATCATGAAACATGAATTGAATCATGAGTCATGAATTGAATCATGAATCATGAATTGCATCATGAATCATGAATTGCATCATGAATCATTAATCATGAATTAAATCATGAATCATGAAATGAATCATGAATCATGAAATGAATCATGAATCATGAAATGAATCATGAATTGAATCATGAAATGAATCATGAATTGAATCATGAATCATGAATCATGAATTGAATCATGAATCATGAATTGAATCATGAATCATGAATTGAATCATAATTCATGAAATGAATCATGAATTGAATCATGAATCATGAATTGAATCACGAATCATGAAATGAATCATGAATTGAATCATGAATCATGAAATGAATCATGAATTGAATCATGAATCATGAATCAAATCATGAATCATGAATTAAATCATGAATCATGAATTGAATCATGAATCATGAATCGAATCATGAATCATGAATCGAATCATGAATCATGAATCATGAATTGAATCATGAATCATCAATTGAATCATGAATTGAATCATAAATCATGAATCATCAATTTAATCATGAATCATGAATCGAATCATGAATCATGAATTGAATCATGAATCATGAATCATGAATCATGAATTGAATCATGAATCATGAATCATGAATCGAATCATGAATCATGAATTGAATCATGAATCATGAATCATGAATTGAATCATGAATCATGAATCATGAATTGAATCAAGAATCATGAATCGAATCATGAATCATGAATCATGAATCATGAATCAAATCATGAATCATGAATCATGAATTGAATCATGAATCATGAATTGAATCATAAATTGAATCATAAATCATGAATTGAATCATGAATCATGAATCATGAATTATGAATCATGAATCGAATCATGAATCATAAATTGAATCATGAATCATGAATCATGAATCAAATCATGAATCATGAATCATGAATTGAATCATGAATCATGAATCATGAATCGAATCATGAATCATGAATCGAATCATGAATCATGAAATGAATTATGAATTGAATCCTGAATTGAATCATAAATCATGAATCATGAATTGAATCATGAATCATGAATCGAATCATTAATCATGAATTGAATCATGAATCATAAATCATGAATCATGAATCATGAATCGAATCATAAATCATGAATCATGAATTGAATCATGAATCATCATTCATGAATCATGAATTGAATCATAAATCATGAATCATGAATTGAATCATGAATCATGAATCGAATCATGAATCATGAATTGAATCATGAATCATGAATCATGAATCATGAATCGAATCATGAATCATGAATCATGAATTGAATCATGAATCATCATTCATGAATCATGAATTGAATCATAAATTATGAATCATGAATTGAATCATGAATCAAGAATCGAATCATGAATCATGAATTGAATCATGAATCATGAATTGAATCATAAATTGAATCATAAATAATAAATCATGAATTGAATCATGAATCATGAATCATGAATTGAATCATAAATTATGAATCATAAATCATATATCATGAATTAAATAATGAATCATGAATCATGAATTGAATCATGAATCATGAATCATGAATCATGAATTGAATCATAAATTGAATCATAAATCATAAATCATGAATTAAATCATGAATCATGAATCGAATCATGAATCATGAATTGAATCTTGAATCATGAATCAAGAATCGAAACATGAATCATGAATCATGAATCATGAATCGAATCATGAATCATGAATTGAATCATGAATCATGAATTGAATCATGAATCATGAATCATGAATCGAATCATAAATTATGAATCATGAATCGAATCATGAATCATGAATCGAATCATGAATCATGAATCATGAATCGAATCATGAATCTCGAATCATGAATTGAATCATGAATCATGAATTGAATCATGAATTGAATCATAAATCATGAATCATGAATTGAATCATGAATCATAAATCGAATGATGAATCATGAATTGAATCATGAATCATAAATCATAAATCGAATCATGAATCATGGATTATGAATCGAATCATGAATCATGAATGGAATCATGAATCATGAATCATGAATTGAATCATGAATCATGAATCGAATCATGAAACAAGAATTAAATCATGAATCATGAATTGAATCATGAATCATGAATTGCATCATGAATCATGAATTGAATCATGAATCATGAAATGAATCATGAATCATGAATCATGAATTGAATCATTAATCATGAATTCAATCATGAATTGAATCATAAATCATGAATCATGAATTGAATCATGAATCATGAATCGAATCATGAATCATGAATTGAATCATGAATCATGAATCATGAATTGAATCATGAATCATGAATTGAATCATGAATCATGAATCATGAATCATGAATTGAATCATGAATCATGAATTGAATCATAAATTGAATCATAAATCATAAATCATGAATTGAATCGTGAATCATGAATCGAATCATGAATCATGAATTGAATCGTGAATCATGAATCATGAATCGAATCATGAATCATGAATTGAATCATGAATCATGAATTGAATCATGAATCATGAATCATGAATCATGAATCGAATCATGAATTATGAAACATGAATCATGAATCGAATCATGAATCATGAATCAAATCATGAATCATGAATTGAATCATGAATCATGAATCATGAATCGAATCATGAATTATGAATCATGAATCATGAATCGAATCATGAATCATGAATCGAATCATGAATTATGAATCGAAACATGAATCATGATTTGAATCATGAATCATGAATCATGAATCGAATCATGAATCATGAATTGAATCATGAATCATGAATCATGAATCATGAATTGAATCATGAATAATGAATCATGAATTGAATCATGAATCATGAATTGAATCATTAATCATGAATTGAATCATGAATTGAATCATAAATCAAGAATCATGAATTGAATCATGAATCATGAATCGGATCATGAATCATGAATTGAATCATGAATCATGAATCATGAATCGAATCATGAATTGAATCATGAATCATGAATTGAATCATGAATCATGAATCATGAATCATGAATTGAATCATGAATCATGAATCATGAATTGAATCATGAATCATGAATTGAATCATAAATTGAATCATAAATCATAAATCATGAATTGAATCATGAATCATGAATCGAATCATGAATCATGAATTGAATCATGAATCATGAATTGAATCATGAATCATGAATTGAATCGTGAATCATGAATCATGAATCAAGAATCGAATCATGAATCATGAATTGAATCATGAATCATGAATTGAATCATAAATCATGAATCGAATCATGAATTATGAATCATGAATCATGATTTGAATCATGAATCATGAATCATGAAATGAATCAAGAATCATGAATCGAATCATGAATCATGAATAATGAATCGAATCATGAATCATGAATTGAATCATGAATCATGAATTGAATCATGAATTATGAATCGAAACACGAATCATGAAATGAATCATGAATCATGAAATGAATCATAAATCATTAATCATGAATCGAATCATGAATCATGAATTGAATCATGAATCATGAATTGAATCATAAATCATGAATTGAATCATGAATCATGAATTGAATCATAAATCATGAATTGAATCATGAATCATGAATTGAATCATGATTTGAATCATGAATCATGAATTGACTCATGAATCATGAAGCATGAATTGAATCATGAATCATGAATCAAATCATGAATCTCGAATCATGAATTGAATCATGAATCATGAATTTAATCATGAATTGAATCATAAATCATGAATCATGAATTGAATCATGAATTGAATCATGAATCATGAATCATAAATCAAATCATGAATCATGAATTGAATCATGAATCATGAATCGAATCATGAATCATGAATCGAATCATGAATCATGAATTGAATCATGAATCATGAATCATGAATTGAATCATGAATCATGAATTGCATCATGAATCATGAAATGAATCATGAGTCATGAATTGAATCATGAATCATAAATTGCATCATGAATAATGAATTGCATCATGAATCATGAAATGAATCATGAATTGAATCATGAATCATGAATCATGAATTGAATCATGAATCATAATTCATAAAATGAATCATGAATTGAATCATAATTCATGAAATGAATCATGAATTGAATCATGAATCATGAATCATGAATTGAATCATGAATCATGAAATGAATCATGAATTGAATCATGAATCATGAAATGAATCATGAATTGAATCATGAATCATGAATCAAATCATGAATCATGAATCAAATCATGAATCATGAATTAAATCATGAATCATGAATTGAATCATGAATCATGAATCGAATCATGAATCATGAATCATGAATTGAATCATGAATCATCAATTGAATCATGAATTGAATCATAAATCATGAATCATCAATTTAATCATGAATCATGAATCGAATCATGAATCATGAATCATGAATCATGAATCGAATCATGAATCATGAATAGAATCATGAATTATGAATCGAAACATGAATCATGATTTGAATCATGAATCATGAATCATGAATCGAATCATGAATCATGAATTGAATCATGAATCATGAATTGAATCATGAATCATGAATCATGAATTGAATCATGAATCAAGAATCATGAATTGAATCATGAATCATGAATTGAATCATTAATCATGAATTGAATCATGAATTGAATCATAAATCATGAATCATGAATTGAATCATAAATCATGAATCGAATCATGAATCATGAATTCAATCATGAATCATGAATCATGAATCGAATCATGAATCATGAATTGAATCATGAATTGAATCATGAATCATGAATCATGAATTGAATCATGAATCATGAATCATGAATCGAATCATGAATCATGAATCGAATCATGAATCATGAATCATGAATTGAATCATGAATCATGAATCGAATCATGAAACATGAATTGAATCATGAGTCATGAATTGAATCATGAATCATGAATTGCATCATGAATCATGAATTGCATCATGAATCATTAATCATGAATTAAATCATGAATCATGAACCATGAAATGAATCATGAATCATGAATCATGAATTGAATCATGAATCATGAATCATGAATTGAATCATGAATCATGAATTGAATCATGAATCATGAATTGAATCATAATTCATGAAATGAATCATGAATTGAATCATGAATCATGAATCATGAATTGAATCATAAATCATGAAATGAATCATGAATTGAATCATGAATCATGAAATGAATCATGAATTGAATCATGAATCATGAATTGAATCATGAATCATGAATCGAATCATGAATCATGAATCATGAATTGAATCATGAATCATCAATTGAATCATGAATTGAATCATAAATCATGAATCATCAATTTAATCATGAATCATGAATCGAATCATAAATCATGAATTGAATCATGAATCATGAATCATGAATCATGAATTGAATCATGAATCATGAATCGAATCATGAATTATGAATCATGAATCATGAATCGAATCATGAATCATGAATCGAATCATGAATTATGAATCGAAACATGAATCATGAATCATGAATTGAATCATGAATCATGAATCATGAATTGAATCATGAATCATGAATTGAATCATTAATCATGAATTGAATCATGAATTGAATCATAAATCATAAATCATGAATTGAATCATGAATCATGAATCGAATCATGAATCATGAATTGAATCATGAATCATGAATCATGAATCGAATCATGAATCATGAATTGAATCATGAATCATGAATTGAATCATGAATCATGAATCATGAATTGAATCATGAATCATGAATCATGAATTGAATCATGAATCATGAATTGAATCATAAATTGAATCATAAATCATAAATCATGAATTGAATCATGAATCATGAATCGAATCATGAATCATGAATTGAATCGTGAATCATGAATCAAGAATCGAATCATGAATCATGAATTGAATCATGAATCATGAATTGAATCATGAATCATGAATCGAATCATAAATTATGAATCATGAATCATGAATAGAATCATGAATCGAATCATGAATCTCGAATCATGAATTGAATCATGAATCATGAATTGAATCATGAATTGAATCATAAATCATGAATTATGAATTGAATCATGAATCATAAATCGAATGATGAATCATGAATTGAATCATGAATCATAAATCATGAATCGAATCATGAATCATGAATTGAATCATGAATCATGAATCATGAAGTGAATCATGAATCATGAATTGAATCATGAATCATGAATTGAATCATAATTCATGAAATGAATCATGAATTGAATCATGAATCATGAATCATGAATTGAATCATAAATCATGAAATGAATCATGAATTGAATCATGAATCATGAAATGAATCATGAATCATGAATTGAATCATGAATCATGAATCGAATCATGAATCATGAATCATGAATTGAATCATGAATCATCAATTGAATCATCAATTGAATCATAAATCATGAATCATCAATTTAATCATGAATCATGAATCGAATCATAAATCATGAATTGAATCATGAATCATGAATCATGAATCATGAATTGAATCATGAATCATGAATCATGAATCGAATCATGAATTATGAATCATGAATCATGAATCGAATCATGAATCATGAATCGAATCATGAATTATGAATCGAAACATGAATCATGAATCATGAATTGAATCATGAATCATGAATCATGAATTGAATCATGAATCATGAATTGAATCATTAATCATGAATTGAATCATGAATTGAATCATAAATCATAAATCATGAATTGAATCATGAATCATGAATCGAATCATGAATCATGAATTGAATCATGAATCATGAATCATGAATCGAATCATGAATCATGAATTGAATCATGAATCATGAATTGAATCATGAATCATGAATCATGAATTGAATCATGAATCATGAATCATGAATTGAATCATGAATCATGAATTGAATCATAAATTGAATCATAAATCATAAATCATGAATTGAATCATGAATCATGAATCGAATCATGAATCATGAATTGAATCGTGAATCATGAATCAAGAATCGAATCATGAATCATGAATTGAATCATGAATCATGAATTGAATCATGAATCATGAATCGAATCATAAATTATGAATCATGAATCATGAATAGAATCATGAATCGAATCATGAATCATGAATCATGAATCGAATCATGAATCTCGAATCATGAATTGAATCATGAATCATGAATTGAATCATGAATTGAATCATAAATCATGAATCATGAATTGAATCATGAATCATAAATCGAATGATGAATCATGAATTGAATCATGAATCATAAATCATGAATCGAATCATGAATCATGAATTATGAATCGAATCATGAATCATGAATTGAATCATGAATCATGAATCATGAATTGAATCATGAATCATGAATCGAATCATGAAACATGAATTAAATCATGAATCATGAATTGAATCATGAATCATGAATTGCATCATGAATCATGAATTGAATCATGAATCATGAAATGAATCATGAATCATGAAATGAATCATGAATCATGAATCATAAATCATGAATCATGAATTGAATCATGAATTGAATCATGAATCATGAATTGAATCATGAATCATGAATCATGAATCATGAATTGA
>JAVHZZ010000369.1:0-67000 GCA_036250195.1 Mixophyes australis | reverse complement strand
GAATCGAATCATGAATTGAATCATGAATCATGAATCATGAATTGAATCATGAATCATGATTCGAATCTTGAATCATGAATCATGAATCGAATCATGAATCATGAATCATGAATTGAATCATGAATCATGAATTGAATCATGATTCATGTATTGAATCATGAATCATGAATCATGAATCGAATCATGAATTGAAACATGAATCATGAATTGAATCATAAATAATGATTCATGAATTGAATCATGAATCATAAATCATGAATTGAATTATGAATCATGAATCGAATCATGAATCATGAATCATGAAATGAATCATGAATCATGAATTGAATCATGAATAATGATTCATGAATTGAATCATGAATCATAAATCATGAATTGAATCATGAATCATGAATTGAATCATGAATCATGAATCGAATCATGAATTGAATCATGAATCATGAATTGAATCATGAATCATGAATCATAAAATGAATCATGAATCATGAATTGAATTATTAATCATGAATTGAATCATGAATCATGAATCATAAATTAAATCATAATTCATGAAATGAATCATGAAATGAATCATGAATCATAAATTGAATCATGAATCATGAATTGAATCATGAATCATGAATTATGAATCGAATCATGAATCATGAAATGAATCATGAATCATGAATTGAATCATGAATCATGAATCATAAATCAAGAATTGAATCATGAATCATGAATCATGTAATGAATCATGAATTGAATCATTAATTCAAACATAAATCATGAATCGAATCATGAATCATGAATTGAATTATGGATTGAATCAAGAATTGAATCATGCATTGAATCATGAATCATGAATTGAATCATGAATCATGAATTGAATCATGAATCATGAATAATGAATTAAATCATGAATTCAATCATGAATTATGAATCATGAAATGAATCATAAATCATGAATTGAATCATGAATTGAATCATAAATCATGAATCATGAATTGAATCATAAATCATGAATCATGAATTTAATCATGAATCATATATCGAATCATGAATCATAAATCATGAATCGAATCATAAATTGAATCATGAATCATGAATCATGAATTGAATCATGAATCATGATTCGAATCATGAATCATGAATCGAATCATGAATCATGAATCATGAATTGAATCATGAATCATGAATTGAATCATGAATCATGAATCATGAATCAAATCATGAATTGAAACATGAATCATGAATTGAATCATGAATCATAAATCATGAATTGAATTATGAATCATGAATCGAATCATGAATCATGAATTGAATCATGAATCATGAATTGAATCATGAATCATGAATTGAATCATGAATAATGATTCATGAATTGAATCATGAATCATAAATCATGAATTGAATCATGAATCATGAATTGAATCATGAGTCATGAATCATGAATTGAATCATGAATCATGAATCGAATCATGAATTGAATCATGAATCATGAATTGAATCATGAATCATGAATCATAAAATGAATCATGAATCATGAATCGAATCATGAATCATGAATTGAATCATGAATCATGAATCATAAATTAAATCATGAATCATGAATTGAATCATGAATCATGAATTGAATCATGAATCATGAATCATAAATCAAGATTCGAATCATGAATCATGAATCATGTAATGAATCATGAATTGAATCATTAATTCAAACATGAATCATGAATCGAATCATGAATCATGAATTGAATCATGAATTGAATCAAGAATTGAATCATGCATTGAATCATGAATCATGAATCATGAATTGAATCATGAATCATGAATCATGAATTGAATCATGAATTGAATCATGAATTGAATCATGAATTATGAATCATAAATTGAATCATGAATTGAATCATGAATTAAAACATGAATCATGAAATGAATCATAAATCAAGAATTGAATCATGAATCATGAATTGAATCATGAATCATGAATCATGAATTGAATCATGAATCATGAATTGAATCATGAATCATGAATTGAATCATGAATCATGAATTGAATCATGATTCATGTATTGAATCATGAATCATGAATCATGAATCGAATCATGAATTGAAACATGAATCATGAATTGAATCATAAATAATGATTCATGAATTGAATCATGAATCATAAATCATGAATTGAATTATGAATCATGAATCGAATCATGAATCATGAATCATGAAATGAATCATGAATCATGAAATGAATCATGAATCATGAAATGAATCATGAATCATGAAATGAATCATGAATCATGAATTGAATCATGAGTCATGAATCATGAATTGAATCATGAATCATGAATCGAATCATGAATTTAATCATGAATCATGAATTGAATCATGAATCATGAATCATAAAATGAATCATGAATCATGAATTGAATCATTAATCATGAATTGAATCATGAATCATGAATCATAAATTAAATCATAATTCATGAAATGAATCATGAAATGAATCATGAATCATGAATTGAATCATGAATCATGAATTGAATCATGAATCATGAATCATGAATCGAATCATGAATCATGAAATGAATCATGAATCATGAATTGAATCATGAATCATGAATCATAAATCAAGAATTGAATCATGAATCATGAATCATGTAATGAATCATGAATTGAATCATTAATCCAAACATAAATCATGAATCGAATCATGAATCATGAATTGAATTATGAATTGAATCAAGAATTGAATCATGCATTGAATCATGAATCATGAATTGAATCATGAATCATGAATTGAATCATGAATCATGAATAATGAATTAAATCATGAATTCAATCATGAATTATGAATCATGAAATGAATCATAAATCATGAATTGAATCATGAATCATGAATTGAATCATAAATCATGAATCATGAATTGAATCATAAATCATGAATCATGAATTTAATCATGAATCATATATCGAATCATGAATCATAAATCATGAATCGAATCATAAATTGAATCATGAATCATAAATCATGAATCGAATCATAAAATGAATCATGAATCATGAATCATGAATTGAATCATGAATCATGATTCGAATCATGAATCATGAATCGAATCATGAATCATGAATCATGAATTGAATCATGAATCATGAATTGAATCATGAATCATGAATCATGAATCGAATCATGAATTGAAACATGAATCATGAATTGAATCATGAATCATAAATCATGAATTGAATTATGAATCATGAATCGAATCATGAATCATGAATTGAATCATGAATCATGAATTGAATCATGAATCATGAATTGAATCATGAATAATGATTCATGAATTGAACCATGAATCATAAATCATGAATTGAATCATGAATCATGAATTGAATCATGAGTCATGAATCATGAATTGAATCATGAATCATGAATCGAATCATGAATTGAATCATGAATCATGAATTGAATCATGAATCATGAATCATAAAATGAATCATGAATCATGAATCGAATCATGAATCATGAATTGAATCATGAATCATGAATCATAAATTAAATCATGAATCATGAATTGAATCATGAATCATGAATTGAATCATGAATCATGAATCATAAATCAAGATTCGAATCATGAATCATGAATCATGTAATGAATCATGAATTGAATCATTAATTCAAACATGAATCATGAATCGAATCATGAATCATGAATTGAATCATGAATTGAATCAAGAATTGAATCATGCATTGAATCATGAATCATGAATCATGAATTGAATCATGAATCATGAATCATGAATCATGAATTGAATCATGAATTGAATCATGAATTATGAATCATAAATTGAATCATGAATTGAATCATGAATTAAAACATGAATCATGAAATGAATCATAAATCAAGAATTGAATCATGAATCATGAATTGAATCATGAATCATGAATCACGAATCATGAATTGAATCATGAATCATGAATTGAATCATGAATCATGAATCGAATCATGAATCATAAATCATGAATCATAAATCATGAATTGAATCATGAATCATGAATCATGAATTGACTCATGAATTGAATCATGAATTATGAATCATAAATTGAATCATGAATTGAATCATGAATTGAATCATGAATCATGAAATGAATCATGAATCATGAATTGAATCATGAATCATGAATTGAATCAGGAATCATGAATCATGAAATTAATCATGAAATGAATCATGAATCATGAATTGAATCATGAATCACAAATTCAATCATGCATCAGGAATTGAATCATGAATTATAAATCGAATCATGAATCATGAATCATGAATTAAATCATGAATCATAATTCATGTATTGAATCATAAATCATGAATCGAATCATGAATTGAATCATGAATCATGAAATGAATCATGCATCATGAATTGAACCAGGAATCATGAATTGAATCAGGAATCATGAATCATGAAATGAATCATGAAATGAATCATGAATCATGAATTGAATCATGAATCACGAATTGAATCATGAATCATGAATTGAATAATGAATCATAAATCGAACCATGAATTGAATCATGAATTGAATCATGAATCATGAAATGAATCATAAATCCTGAATTGAATCATGAATTGAATCATGAATCATGAATCATGTAATAAATCATGAATTGAATCAAGATTCATGAACCATGAATTGAATCATGAAATAAATCATAAATCATGAATTGAATCATAAATAATGAATCATAAATTTAATCATGAATCATGAATCGAATTATGAATCAAGAATGGAATCATGAATCATGAATCGAATCATGAATCATGAATTGAATCATGAATCATGAATCATGAATCAAATCATGAATTGAATCATGAATCATGAATTGAATCATAAATCATGAATTGAATCATAAATCATGAACCATGCATTTAATCATGAATCATATATCGAATCATGAATCATAAATCATGAATCGAATCATGAATTGAATCATGAATCATGAATCATGAATTGAATCATGAATCATGATTCGAATCTTGAATCATGAATCATGAATCGAATCATGAATCATGAATCATGAATTGAATCATGAATCATGAATTGAATCATGATTCATGTATTGAATCATGAATCATGAATCATGAATCGAATCATGAATTGAAACATGAATCATGAATTGAATCATAAATAATGATTCATGAATTGAATCATGAATCATAAATCATGAATTGAATTATGAATCATGAATCGAATCATGAATCATGAAATGAATCATGAATCATGAAATGAATCATGAATCATGAATTGAATCATGAATAATAATTCATGAATTGAATCATGAATCATAAATCATGAATTGAATCATGAATCATGAATTGAATCATGAATTGAATCATGAGTCATGAATCATGAATTGAATCATGAATCATGAATCGAATCATGAATTGAATCATGAATCATGAATTGAATCATGAATCATGAATCATAAAATGAATCATGAATCATGAATTGAATTATTAATCATGAATTGAATCATGAATCATGAATCATAAATTAAATCATAATTCATGAAATGAATCATGAAATGAATCATGAATCATAAATTGAATCATGAATCATGAATTGAATCATGAATCATGAATCATGAATCGAATCATGAATCATGAAATGAATCATGAATCATGAATTGAATCATGAATCATGAATCATAAATCAAGAATTGAATCATGAATCATGAATAATGTAATGAATCATGAATTGAATCATTAATTCAAACATAAATCATGAATCGAATCATGAATCATGAATTGAATTATGAATTGAATCAAGAATTGAATCATGCATTGAATCATGAATCATGAATTGAATCATGAATCATGAATTGAATCATGAATCATGAATAATGAATTAAATCATGAATTCAATCATGAATTATGAATCATGAAATGAATCATAAATCATGAATTGAATCATGAATCATGAATTGAATCATAAATCATGAATTGAATCATAAATCATGAATCATGAATTTAATCATGAATCATATATCGAATCATGAATCATAAATCATGAATCGAATCATAAATTGAATCATGAATCATGAATCATGAATTGAATCATGAATCATGATTCGAATCATGAATCATGAATCGAATCATGAATCATGAATCATGAATTGAATCATGAATCATGAATTGAATCATGAATCATGAATCGAATCATGAATTGAAACATGAATCATGAATTGAATCATGATTCATAAATCATGAATTGAATTATGAATCATGAATCGAATCATGAATCATGAATTGAATCATGAATCATGAATTGAATCATGAATCATGAATTGAATCATGAATAATGATTCATGAATTGAATCATGAATCATAAATCATGAATTGAATCATGAATCATGAATTGAATCATGAGTCATGAATCATGAATTGAATCATGAATCATGAATCGAATCATGAATTGAATCATGAATCATGAATTGAATCATGAATCATGAATCATAAAATGAATCATGAATCGAATCATGAATCATGAATTGAATCATGAATCATGAATCATAAATTAAATCATGAATCATGAATTGAATCATGAATCATGAATTGAATCATGAATCATGAATCATAAATCAAGATTCGAATCATGAATCATGAATCATGTAATGAATCATGAATTGAATCATTAATTCAAACATGAATCATGAATCGAATCATGAATCATGAATTGAATCATGAATTGAATCAAGAATTGAATCATGCATTGAATCATGAATCATGAATCATGAATTGAATCATGAATCATGAATCATGAATTGAATCATGAATTGAATCATGAATTGAATCATGAATTATGAATCATAAATTGAATCATGAATTGAATCATGAATTAAAACATGAATCATGAAATGAATCATAAATCAAGAATTGAATCATGAATCATGAATTGAATCATGAATCATGAATCATGAATTGAATCATGAATCATGAATTGAATCATGAATCATGAATCATGAATTGAATCATGAATTGAATCATGAATTGAATCATGAATTATGAATCATAAATTGAATCATGAATTGAATCATGAATTAAAACATGAATCATGAAATGAATCATAAATCAAGAATTGAATTATGAATCATGAATTGAATCATGAATCATGAATTGAATCATGAATCATGAATTGAATCATGAATCATGAATCATAAATCAAGAATTGAATCATGAATCATGAATTGAATCATGAATCATGAAATGAATCATGAATTGAATCATGAATTCAAAAATGAATTATGAATCGAATCATGAATCATGAATTGAATTATGAATTGAATCAAGAATTGAATCATGCATTGAATCATGAATCATGCATTGAATCATAAATCAAGAATCATGAAATGAATCATGAATCATGAATTTAATTATGAATTGAATCAAGAATTGAATCATGAATTGAAACATGAATCATGAATCGAATCATGATTCATAAATTGAATCATGAATCATGAATTGAATCATGTATCATGAATCATGAATTGAATCATGAATTATAAATCATAAGTTGAATGATGAATTAAATCATGAATTGAATTATGAATCATGAATCATGAAATGAATCATGAATCATGAATTGAATCATGAATCATGAATTGAATCAGGAATCATGAATCATGAAATGAATCATGAATCATAAATTGAATCATGAATCATGAATTGAATCATGAATCATGAATCATGAATCGAATCATGAATCATGAAATGAATCATGAATCATGAATTGAATCATGAATCATGAATCATAAATCAAGAATTGAATCATGAATCATGAATAATGTAATGAAACATGAATTGAATCATTAATTCAAACATAAATCATGAATCGAATCATGAATCATGAATTGAATTATGAATTGAATCAAGAATTGAATCATGCATTGAATCATGAATCATGAATTGAATCATGAATCATGAATTGAATCATGAATCATGAATAATGAATTAAATCATGAATTCAATCATGAATTATGAATCATGAAATGAATCATAAATCATGAATTGAATCATGAATCATGAATTGAATCATAAATCATGAATCATGAATTGAATCATAAATCATGAATCATGAATTTAATCATGAATCATATATCGAATCATGAATCATAAATCATGAATCGAATCATAAATTGAATCATGAATCATGAATTGAATCATGAATCATGATTCGAATCATGAATCATGAATCGAATCATGAATCATGAATCATGAATTGAATCATGAATCATGAATTGAATCATGAATCATGAATCATGAATCGAATCATGAATTGAAACATGAATCATGAATTGAATCATGAATCATAAATCATGAATTGAATTATGAATCATGAATCGAATCATGAATCATGAATTGAATCATGAATCATGAATTGAATCATGAATCATGAATTGAATCATGAATAATGATTCATGAATTGAATCATGAATCATAAATCATGAATTGAATCATGAATCATGAATTGAATCATGAGTCATGAATCATGAATTGAATCATGAATCATGAATCGAATCATGAATTGAATCATGAATCATGAATTGAATCATGAATCATGAATCATAAAATGAATCATGAATCATGAATCGAATCATGAATCATGAATTGAATCATGAATCATGAATCATAAATTAAATCATGAATCATGAATTGAATCATGAATCATGAATTGAATCATGAATCATGAATCATAAATCAAGATTCGAATCATGAATCATGAATCATGTAATGAATCATGAATTGAATCATTAATTCAAACATGAATCATGAATCGAATCATGAATTGAATCATGAATTGAATCAAGAATTGAATCATGCATTGAATCATGAATCATGAATCATGAATTGAATCATGAATCATGAATCATGAATTGAATCATGAATTGAATCATGAATTGAATCATGAATTATGAATCATGAATTATGAATCATAAATTGAATCATGAATTGAATCATGAATTAAAACATGAATCATGAAATGAATCATAAATCAAGAATTGAATCATGAATCATGAATTGAATCATGAATCATGAATCATGAATTGAATCATGAATCATGAATTGAATCATGAATCATGAATCATGAATTGAATCATGAATTGAATCATGAATTGAATCATGAATTATGAATCATAAATTGAATCATGAATTGAATCATGAATTAAAACATGAATCATGAAATGAATCATAAATCAAGAATTGAATTATGAATCATGAATTGAATCATGAATCATGAATTGAATCATGAATCATGAATTGAATCATGAATCATGAATCATAAATCAAGAATTGAATCATGAATCATGAATTGAATCATGAATCATGAAATGAATCATGAATTGAATCATGAATTCAAAAATGAATTATGAATCGAATCATGAATCATGAATTGAATTATGAATTGAATCAAGAATTGAATCATGCATTGAATCATGAATCATGCATTGAATCATAAATCAAGAATCATGAAATGAATCATGAATCATGAATTTAATTATGAATTGAATCAAGAATTGAATCATGAATTGAAACATGAATCATGAATCGAATCATGATTCATAAATTGAATCATGAATCATGAATTGAATCATGTATCATGAATCATGAATTGAATCATGAATTATAAATCATAAGTTGAATGATGAATTAAATCATGAATTGAATTATGAATCATGAATCATGAAATGAATCATAAATCATGAATTGAATCATGAATCATGAATTTATTCAGGAATCATGAATCATGAAATGAATCATGAACTGAATCATGAATCTTAAATTGAATCATGAATCATGAAATGAATCATGAAATGAATCATGAATCATAATTTGAATCATGAATCATGAATCGAATCATGAATCATTAATCATGAATTGAATCATGAACCATAAATCGAATCATGAATCATGAATCATGAATTGAATCATGAATCATGAATCATGAATCGAATCATGAATCATGAATTGAATCATGAATCATGAATCATGAATCATGAATTGAATCATGAATCATGAATTGAATCATGAATCATAAATCGAATCATGAATCATAAATCATGAATTGAATCATGAATCATGAATCATGAATCATGAATTGAATCATGAATTGAATCATGAATTATGAATCATAAATTGAATCATGAATTGAATCATGAATTATGAATCATAAATTGAATCATGAATTGAATCATGAATCATGAATTGAATCAGGAATCATGAATCATGAAATGAATCATGAAATAAATCATGAAATGAATCATGAATCACGAATTGAATCATGCATCATTAATTGAATCTTGAATTATAAATCGAATCATGAATCATGAATCATAAATCATGAATCATGAATTGAATCATAAATCATGAATTAAATCATGAATTGAATCATGAATCATGATCATGAATCGAATCATGAATTGAATCATGAATCATGAATCATGAATTGAATCATGAATCATGAATTAAATCAGGAATCATGAATCATGAAATGAATTATGAAATGAATCATGAATCATGAATTGAATCATGAATCACGAATTGAATCATGCATCATGAATTGAATCATGAATCATAAATCGAATCATGAATCATGAATCATGAATTGAATCATGAATCATGAATCATGAATTGAATCATAAATCCTGAATTGAAGTATGAATTGAATCATGAATCATGTATCGAATCAGGAATCATAAAATAAATCATGAATTGAATCATGAATTGAATCATGAATCATGAATCGAATCATGAATCATGGAATAAATCATGAATTGAATCAAGATTCATGAACCATAAATGTAATCATGAATCATGAATCGAATCATGAATCAAGAATTGAATCATAAATCATGAATCGAATCATGAATCATGAATTGAATAATGAATCATGAATTGAATCATGAATCATGAATTGAATCATGAATTATGAATCATAAATCAAGAATTGAATCATAAATCATGAATTGAATCATGAATCATGAATTGAATCATGAATCATGAATTGAATCATGAATCATAAATCAAGAATTGAATCATGAATCATGAATTTAATTATGAATTGAATCAAGAATTGAATCATGAATTGAAACATGAATCATGAATCGAATCATGATTCATGAATTGAATCATGAATCATGATTTGAATCATGAATCATGAATCATGAATTGAATCATGAATCATGCATCATGAATTGAATCATGAATTGAATCATGAATTATAAATCATAAGTTGAATCATGAATTAAATCATGAATTGAATTATGAATCATGAATCATGAAATGAATCATGAATCATGAATTGAATCATGAATCATGAATTGAATCAGGAATCATGAAATGAATCATGAAATGAATCATGAACTGAATCATGACTCTTAAATTGAATCATGAATCATGAAATGAATCATGAAATGAATCACGAATCATGAATTGAATCATGAATCATGAATCGAATCATGAATCATTAAGCATGTATTGAATCATGAATCATAAATCGAATCATGAATCATGAATCATGAATTGAATCATGAATCATGAATCGAATCATGAATCATGAATTGAATCATGAATCATGAATCACGAATCATGAATTGAATCATGAATCATGAATCATGAATCATGAATCATGAATTGAATCATGAATTGAATCATGAATTATGAATCATAAATTGAATCATGAATTGAATCATGAATCATGAATTGAATCAGGAATCATGAATCATGAAATGAATCATGAATCATGAATTGAATCATGAATCACGAATTGAATCATGCATCATTAATTGAATCTTGAATTATAAATCGAATCATGAATCATGAATCATAAATCATGAATCATGAATTGAATCATAAATCATGAATTGAATCATGAATTGAATCATGAATCATGATCATGAATCGAATCATGACTCATGAAATAAATCATGAATTGAATCATGAATTGAATCATGAATCATGAATCACAAATCGAATTATGAATCATGAAATAAATCATGAATTGAATCAAGATTCATGAACCATGAATTGAATCATGAAATAAATCATGAATCATGAATTGAATCATAAATCATGAATCATGAATTTAATCATGAATCATAAATCGAATCATGAATCAAGAATTGAATAATGATTCATGAAACGAATCATGAATCATAAATTGAATCATGAATCATGAATCGAATCATGAATCATGGAATAAATCATGAATTGAATCAAGATTCATGAACCATAAATGTAATCATGAATCATGAATCGAATCATGAATCAAGAATTGAATCATAAATCATGAATCGAATCATGAATCATGAATTGAATAATGAATCATGAATTGAATCATGAATCATGAATTGAATCATGAATCATGAATCATAAATCAAGAATTGAATCATAAATCATGAATTGAATCATGAATCATGAATTGAATCATGAATCATGAATTGAATCATGAATCATAAATCAAGAATTGAATCATGAATCATGAATTTAATTATGAATTGAATCAAGAATTGAATCATGAATTGAAACATGAATCATGAATCGAATCATGATTCATGAATTGAATCATGAATCATGATTTGAATCATGAATCATGAATCATGAATTGAATCATGAATCATGCATCATGAATTGAATCATGAATTGAATCATGAATTATAAATCATAAGTTGAATCATGAATTAAATCATGAATTGAATTATGAATCATGAATCATGAAATGAATCATGAATCATGAATTGAATCATGAATCATGAATTGAATCAGGAATCATGAATCATGAAATGAATCATGAAATGAATCATGAACTGAATCATTACTCTTAAATTGAATCATGAATCATGAAATGAATCATGAAATGAATCACGAATCATGAATTGAATCATGAATCATGAATCGAATCATGAATCATTAAGCATGTATTGAATCATGAATCATAAATCGAATCATGAATCATGAATCATGAATTGAATCATGAATCATGAATTGAATCATGAATCATGAATCGAATCATGAATCATGAATTGAATCATGAATCATGAATCACGAATCATGAATTGAATCATGAATTATGAATCATGAATCATGAATCATGAATTGAATCATGAATTGAATCATGAATTATGAATCATAAATTGAATCATGAATTGAATCATGAATCATGAATTGAATCAGGAATCATGAATCATGAAATGAATCATGAATCATGAATTGAATCATGAATCACGAATTGAATCATGCATCATTAATTGAATCTTGAGTTATAAATCGAATCATGAATCATGAATCATAAATCATGAATCATGAATTGAATCATAAATCATGAATTGAATCATGAATTGAATCATGAATCATGATCATGAATCGAATCATGAATCATGAAATAAATCATGAATTGAATCATGAATTGAATCATGAATCATGAATCACAAATCGAATTATGAATCATGAAATAAATCATGAATTGAATCAAGATTCATGAACCATGAATTGAATCATGAAATAAATCATGAATCATGAATTGAATCATAAATCATGAATCATGAATTTAATCATGAATCATAAATCGAATCATGAATCAAGAATTGAATAATGATTCATGAAACGAATCATGAATCATAAATTGAATCATGAATCATGAATCATGAATCGAATCATGAATTGAATCATGAATCATGAATCATGAATTGAATCATGAATCATGAATTGAATCAGGAATCATGAATCATGAATTGAATCATGAAATGAATCATGAATCACAAATGAAATCATGCATCATGAATTGAATCATGAATCATAAATCGAATCATGAATCATGAATCATGAATTGAATCATGAATCATGAATCATGAATTGAATCATAAATCCTGAATTAAATCATGAATTGAATCATGAATCATGAATCATGAATCGAATCAGGAATCATGAAATAAATCATGAATTGAATCATGAATTGAATCATGAATTAAAACATGAATCATGAAATGAATCATAAATCAAGAATTGAATCATGAATCATGAATTGAATCATGAATCATGAATTGAATCATGAATCATGAATCATAAATCAAGAATTGAATCATGAATCATGAATTGAATCATGAATCATGAAATGAATCATGAATTGAATCATGAATTCAAAAATGAATCATGAATCGAATCATGAATCATGAATTGAATTATGAATTGAATCAAGAATTGAATCATGCATTGAATCATGAATCATACATTGAATCATAAATCATGATTCATGAATTGAATCATGAATCATGAATTTAATTATGAATTGAATCAAGAATTGAATCATGAATTGAAACATGAATCATGAATTGAATCAAGAATTGAATCATGAATTGAAACATGAATCATGAATCGAATCATGATTCATGAATTGAATCATGAATCATGAATTGAATCATGAATCATGAATCATGAATTGAATCATGAATCATGCATCATGAATTGAATCATGAATTGAATCATGAATTATAAATCATAAGTTGAATCATGAATTAAATCATGAATTGAATTATGAATCATGAATCATGAAATGAATCATGAATCATGAATTGAATCATGAATCATGAATTGAATCAGGAATCATGAATCATGAAATGAATCATGAAATGAATCATGAACTGAATCATGAATCCTAAATTGAATCATGAATCATGAAAAGAATCATGAAATGAATCATGAATCATGAATTGAATCATGAATCATGAATCGAATCATGAATCATTAATCATGAATTGAATCATGAATCATAAATCGAATCATGAATCATGAATTGAATCATGAATCATGAATCATGAATCGAATCATGAATCATGAATCGAATCATGAATCATGAATTGAATCATGAATCATGAATCACGAATCATGAATTGAATCATGAATCATGAATTGAATCATGAATCATGAATCGAATCATGAATCATAAATCATGAATTGAATCATGAATCATGAATCATGAATCATGAATTGAATCATGAATTGAATCATGAATTATGAATCATAAATTGAATCATGAATTGAATCATGAATCACGAATTGAATCATGCATCATGAATTGAATCATGAATCATAAATCGAATCATGAATCATGAATCATGAATTGAATCATGAATCATGAATCATGAATTGAATCATAAATCCTGAATTGAATCATGAATTGAATCATGAATCATGAATCATGTATCGAATCAGGAATCATGAAATAAATCATGAATTGAATCATGAATTGAATCATGAATCATGAATCATGAATCAAATCATGAATCATGAAATAAATCATGAATTGAATAAAGATTCATGAGCATTAAATGTAATCATGAATCATGAATCGAATCATGAATCAAGAATTGAATCATGAATCATGAATCGAATCATGAATCATGAATTGAATAATGAATCATGAATTGAATCATGAATCATGAATTGAATCATGAATCATGAATCATAAATCAAGAATTGAATCATAAATCATGAATTGAATCATGAATCATGAATTGAATCATAAATCAAGAATTGAATCATAAATCATGAATCATAAATCAAGAATTGAATCATGAATCATGAATTGAATCATGAATCATGAAATGAATCATGAATTGAATCATGAATTCAAACATGAATCATGAATCGAATCATGAATCATGAATTGAATCAAGAATTGAATCATGCATTGAATCATGAATCATGCATTGAATCATAAATCATGAATCATGAATTGAATCATGAATCATGAAATTAATTATGAATTGAATTAAGAATTGAATCATGAATTGAAACATGAATCATGAATTGAATCAAGAATTGAATCATGAATTGAAACATGAATCATGAATCGAATCATGATTCATGAATTGAATCATGAATCATGAATTGAAACATGAATCATGAATTGAATCAGGAATCATGAATCATGAAATGAATCATGAAATGAATCATGAACTGAATCATGAATCTTAAATTGAATCATGAATCATAAAAAGAATCATGAAATGAATCATGAATCATGAATTGAATCATGAATCATGAATCGAATCATGAATCATTCATCATAAATTGAATCATGAATCATAAATCGAATCATGAATCATGAATCATGAATTGAATCATGAATCATGAATCATGAATTGAATCATGAATCATAAATCGAATCATGAATCATGAATTGAATCATGAATCATGAATCACGAATCATGAATTGAATCATGAATCATGAATTGAATCATGAATTATGAATCGAATCATGAATCATAAATCATGAATTGAATCATGAATCATGAATCATGAATCATGAATTGAATCATGAATTGAATCATGAATTATGAATCATAAATTGAATCATGAATTGAATCATGAATCATGAATTGAATCAGGAATCATGAATCATGAAATGAATCATGAAATGAATCATGAAATGAATCATGAATCACGAATTGAATCATGCATCATTAATTGAATCTTGAATTATAAATCGAATCATGAATCATAAATCATGAAATGAATCATGAAATGAATCATGAATCATGAATTGAATCATGAATTGAATCATGAATCATGATCATGAATCGAATCATGAATTGAATCATGAATCATGAATCATGAATTGAATCATGAATCATGAATTGAATCAGGAATCATGAATCATGAAATGAATCATGAAATGAATCATGAAATGAATCATGAATCATGAATTGAATCATGAATCACGAATTGAATTATGCATCATGAATTGAATCATGAATCATAAATCGAATCATGAATCATGAATCATGAATTGAATCATGAATCCTGAATTGAATCATGAATTGAATCATGAATCATGAATCATGTATCGAATCAGGAATCATGAAATAAATCATGAATTGAATCATGAATTCAATCATGAATCATGAATCATGAATCGAATCATGAATCATGAAATAAATCATGAATTGAATAAAGATTCATGAGCCATAAATGTAATCATGAATCATGAATCGAATCATGAATCAAGAATTGAATCATGAATCATGAATCGAATCATGAATCATGAATTGAATAATGAATCATGAATTGAATCATGAATCATGAATTGAATCATGAATCATGAATCATAAATCAAGAATTGAATCATAAATCATGAATTGAATCATGAATCATGAATTGAATCATGAATTGAATCATGAATCATGAATCATAAATCAAGAATTGAATCATGAATCATGAATTGAATCATGAATCATGAATCATAAATCAAGAATTGAATCATGAATTCAAACATGAATCATGAATCGAATCATGAATCATGCATTGAATTATGAATTGAATCAAGAATTGAATCATGCATTGAATCATAAATCATGAATCATGAATTGAATCATGAATCATGAATTTAATTATAAATTGAATCAAGAATTGAATCATGAATTAAAACATGAATCATGAATCGAATCATGATTCATGAATTGAATCATGAATCATGATTTGAATCATGAATCATGAATCATGAATTGAATCATGAATTGAATCATGAATTATAAATCATAAGTTGAATCATGAATTAAATCATGAATTGAATTATGAATCATGAATCATGAATTGAATCATGAATCATGAATTGAATCAGGAATCATGAATCATGAAATGAATCATGAACTGAATCATGAATCTTAAATTGAATCATGAATCATGAAATGAATCATGAAATGAATCACGAATCATGAATTGAATCATGAATCGAATCATGAATCATTAATCATGAATTGAATCATGAATCATAAATCGAATCATGAATCATGAATCATGAATTGAATCATGAATCATGAATCGAATCATGAATCATGAATTGAATCATGAAACATAAATCACGAATCATGAATTGAATCATGAATCATGAATCATGAATCATGAATTGAATCATGAATTGAATCATGAATTATGAATCATAAATTGAATCATGAATTGAATCATGAATTGAATCAGGAATCATGATTCATGAAATGAATCATGAAATGAATCATGAATCATGAATTGAATCATGAATCACGAATTGAATCATGCATCATTAATTGAATCTTGAATTATAAATCGAATCATGAATCATGAATCATAAATCATGAATCATGAATTGAATCATAAATCATGAATTGAATCATGAATTGAATCATGAATCATGATCATGAATCGAATCATGAATCATGAAATAAATCATGAATTGAATCATGAATTGAATCATGAATCATGAATCATGAATCGAATTATGAATCATGAAATAAATCATGAATTGAATCAAGATTCATGAACCATGAAATAAATCATGAATCATGAATTGAATCATAAATCATGAATCATGAATTTAATCATGAATCATAAATCGAATCATGAATCAAGAATTGAATAATGATTCATGAAACGAATCATGAATCATAAATTGAATCATGAATTATGAATCATGAATCGAATCATGAATTGAATCATGAATCATGAATCATGAATTGAATCATGAATCATGAATTGAATCATGAATCACGAAATTGAATCATGCATCATGAATTGAATCATGAATCATAAATCGAATCATGAATCATGAATTGAATCAGGAATCATGAATCATGAATTGAATCATGAAATGAATCATGAATCATGAATTGAATCATGAATCACGAATTGAATCATGCATCATGAATTGAATCATGAATCATAAATCGAATCATGAATCATGAATCATGAATTGAATCATGAATCATGAATCATGAATTGAATCATAAATCCTGAATTAAATCATGAATTGAATAATGAATCATGAATCATGAATCGAATCATGAATCATGAATTGAATCATGAATCATGAATCATGAATTGAATCATAAATCCTGAATTAAATCATGAATTGAATAATGAATCATGAATCATGAATCGAATCATGAATCATGAAATAAATCGTGAATTGAATCAAGATTCATGAACCATAAATGTAATCATGAATCATGAATCAAATCATGAATCAAGAATTGAATCATGAATCATGAATCGAATCATGAATCATGAATTGAATAATGAATCATGAATCATGAATCGAATCATGAATTGAATCATGAATCATGAATTGTATCATAAATCATGAATCATGAATTTAATCATAAATCATATATCGAATCATGAATCATGAATCAAATCATGAATTGAATCATGAATCATGAATCATGAATTCAATCATGAATCATGAATCGAATCATGAATCATGAATCATGAATCGAATCATGAATCATGAATCGAATCATGGATCATGAATCATGAATTGAATCATGAATCATGAATCATGAATTGAATCATGAATAATGAATTGAATCATGAATTGAATCATGAATCATGAATCGAATCATGAATTGAATCATGAATCATGAATCATGAATTGAATTATGAATCATGAATCGAATCATGAATCATGTATTGAATCATGAATCATGAATCGAATCATGAATCATGAATCATGAATTGAATCATGAATCATGAATTGAATCATGAATCATGAATTGAATCATGAGTCATGAATTGAATCATGAATCATGAATCGAATCATGAATTGAATCATGAATGATGAATTGAATCATGAATCATGAATTGAATCATGAATCATGAATCATAAAATGAATCATGATTCATGAATTAAATCATGAATCATGAATAAAATCATTAATCATGAATCATGAATTAAATCATGAATCATGAAAATAATCATGAAACGAATCATGAATCATGACTTGAATCATGAATCATGAATCATGAATTGAATCATGAATCATGAAATGAATCATGTATTGAATCATTAATCATGAATTGAATCATGAATCATGAATCAAGAATCATAAATCGAATCATGAATCATGAATCATGAATCATGAATTGACTCATGAATTGAATCATGAATTATGAATCATAAATTGAATCATGAATTGAATCATGAATTGAATCATGAATCATGAAATGATTCATGAATCATGAATTGAATCATGAATCATGAATTGAATCAGGATTCATGAATCATGAAATGTATCATGAATCATGAACTGAATCATGAATCACAAATTCAATCATGCATCAGGAATTAAATCATGAATTATAAATCGAATCATGAATCATGAATCATGAATCATGAATTAAATCATGAATCATGAATCATGTATTGAATCATAAATCATGAATCGAATCATGAATTGAATCATGAATCATGAAATGAATCATGAATCATGAATTGAATCAGGAATCATGAATTGAATCAGGAATCATGAAATGAATCATGAAATGAATCATGAATCATGAATTGAATCATGAATCACGAATTGAATCATGCATCATGAATTGAATAATGAATCATAAAATGAATCATGAATCATGAATCATGAATTGAATCATGAATCATGAATTGAATCATGAATCATGAATTGAATCATGAATCCTGAATTGAATCATATATTGAATCATGAATCATGAATCGAATCATGAATCATGTAATAAATCATGAATTGAATCAAGATTCATGAACCATGAATTGAATCATGAAATAAATCATAAATCATGAATTGAATCATAAATCATGAATCATAAATTTAATCATGAATCATGAATCGAATCATGAATCAAGAATTAAATCATGAATCATGAATCGAATCATGAATCATGAATTGAATCATGAATCATGAATCATGAATCAAATCATGAATTGAATCATGAATCATGAATTGAATCATAAATCATGAATCATGAATTGAATCATAAATCATGAATC
Source organism: Mixophyes australis (assembly GCA_036250195.1). Lineage (NCBI taxonomy): Eukaryota > Metazoa > Chordata > Amphibia > Anura > Limnodynastidae > Mixophyes > Mixophyes australis. The sequence continues at coordinate 46,196 of JAVHZZ010000369.1, read as the reverse complement.
ATGAATTTAATCATGAATCATATATCGAATCATGAATCATAAATCATGAATCGAATCATGAATTGAATCATGAATCATGAATCATGAATCACGAATCATGAACTGAATCATGAATCTTAAATTGAATCATGAATCATGAAATGAATCATGAAATGAATCACGAATCATGAATTGAATAATGAATCATGAATTGAATCATGAATCATGAATTGAATCATGAATCATGAATCATAAATCAAGAATTGAATCATAAATCATGAATTGAATCATGAATCATGAATTGAATCATAAATCAAGAATTGAATCATAAATCATGAATCATAAATCAAGAATTGAATCATGAATCATGAATTGAATCATGAATCATGAATCATGAAATGAATCATGAATTGAATCATGAATTCAAACATGAATCATGAATCGAATCATGAATCATGAATTGAATCAAGAATTGAATCATGCATTGAATCATGAATCATGCATTGAATCATAAATCATGAATCATGAATTGAATCATGAATCATGAAATTAATTATGAATTGAATTAAGAATTGAATCATGAATTGAAACATGAATCATGAATTGAATCAAGAATTGAATCATGAATTGAAACATGAATCATGAATCGAATCATGATTCATGAATTGAATCATGAATCATGAATTGAATCATGAATCATGAATTGAATCAGGAATCATGAATCATGAAATGAATCATGAACTGAATCATGAATCTTAAATTGAATCATGAATCATGAAAAGAATCATGAAATGAATCATGAATCATGAATTGAATCATGAATCATGAATCGAATCATGAATCATTAATCATAAATTGAATCATGAATCATAAATCGAATCATGAATCATGAATCATGAATTGAATCATGAATCATGAATCATGAATTGAATCATGAATCATAAATCGAATCATAAATCATGAATTGAATCATGAATCATGAATCACGAATCATGAATTGAATCATGAATCATGAATTGAATCATGAATCATGAATCGAATCATGAATCATAAATCATGAATTGAATCATGAATCATGAATCATGAATCATGAATTGAATCATGAATTGAATCATGAATTATGAATCATAAATTGAATCATGAATTGAATCATGAATCATGAATTGAATCAGGAATCATGAATCATGAAATGAATCATGAAATGAATCATGAAATGAATCATGAATCACGAATTGAATCATGCATCATTAATTGAATCTTGAATTATAAATCGAATCATGAATCATGAATCATGAATCATGAATTGAATCATAAATCATGAATTGAATCATGAATTGAATCATGAATCATGATCATGAATCGAATCATGAATTGAATCATGAATCATGAATCATGAATTGAATCATGAATCATGAATTGAATCAGGAATCATGAATCATGAAATGAATCATGAAATGAATCATGAAATGAATCATGAATCATGAATTGAATCATGAATCACGAATTGAATTATGCATCATGAATTGAATCATGAATCATAAATGGAATCATGAATCATGAATCATGAATTGAATCATGAATCCTAAATTGAATCATGAATTGAATCATGAATCATGAATCATGTATCGAATCAGGAATCATGAAATAAATCATAAATTGAATCATGAATTCAATCATGAATCATGAATCATGAATCGAATCATGAATCATGAAATAAATCATGAATTGAATAAAGATTCATGAGCCATAAATGTAATCATGAATCATGAATCGAATCATGAATCAAGAATTGAATCATGAATCATGAATCGAATCATGAATAATGAATTGAATCATGAATTGAATCATGAATCATGAATCGAATCATGAATTGAATCATGAATCATGAATCATGAATTGAATTATGAATCATGAATCGAATCATGAATCATGTATTGAATCATGAATCATGAATCGAATCATGAATCATGAATCATGAATTGAATCATGAATCATGAATTGAATCATGAATCATGAATTGAATCATGAGTCATGAATCATGAATTGAATCATGAATCATGAATCGAATCATGAATTGAATCATGAATGATGAATTGAATCATGAATCATGAATTGAATCATGAATCATGAATCATAAAATGAATCATGATTCATGAATTAAATCATGAATCATGAATAAAATCATTAATCATGAATCATGAATTAAATCATGAATCATGAAAATAATCATGAAACGAATCATGAATCATGACTTGAATCATGAATCATGAATCATGAATTGAATCATGAATCATGAAATGAATCATGTATTGAATCATTAATCATGAATTGAATCATGAATCATGAATCAAGAATCATAAATCGAATCATGAATCATGAATCATGAATCATGAATTGACTCATGAATTGAATCATGAATTATGAATCATAAATTGAATCATGAATTGAATCATGAATTGAATCATGAATCATGAAATGATTCATGAATCATGAATTGAATCATGAATCATGAATTGAATCAGGATTCATGAATCATGAAATGTATCATGAATCATGAACTGAATCATGAATCACAAATTCAATCATGCATCAGGAATTGAATCATGAATTATAAATCGAATCATGAATCATGAATCATGAATCATGAATTAAATCATGAATCATGAATCATGTATTGAATCATAAATCATGAATCGAATCATGAATTGAATCATGAATCATGAAATGAATCATGAATCATGAATTGAATCAGGAATCATGAATTGAATCAGGAATCATGAAATGAATCATGAAATGAATCATGAATCATGAATTGAATCATGAATCACGAATTGAATCATGCATCATGAATTGAATAATGAATCATAAAATGAATCATGAATCATGAATCATGAATTGAATCATGAATCATGAATTGAATCATGAATCATGAATTGAATCATGAATCCTGAATTGAATCATATATTGAATCATGAATCATGAATCGAATCATGAATCATGTAATAAATCATGAATTGAATCAAGATTCATGAACCATGAATTGAATCATGAAATAAATCATAAATCATGAATTGAATCATAAATCATGAATCATAAATTTAATCATGAATCATGAATCGAATCATGAATCAAGAATTAAATCATGAATCATGAATCGAATCATGAATCATGAATTGAATCATGAATCATGAATCATGAATCAAATCATGAATTGAATCATGAATCATGAATTGAATCATAAATCATGAATCATGAATTGAATCATAAATCATGAATCATGAATTTAATCATGAATCATATATCGAATCATGAATCATAAATCATGAATCGAATCATGAATTGAATCATGAATCATGAATCATGAATCACGAATCATGAACTGAATCATGAATCTTAAATTGAATCATGAATCATGAAATGAATCATGAAATGAATCACGAATCATGAATTGAATAATGAATCATGAATTGAATCATGAATCATGAATTGAATCATGAATCATGAATCATAAATCAAGAATTGAATCATAAATCATGAATTGAATCATGAATCATGAATTGAATCATAAATCAAGAATTGAATCATAAATCATGAATCATAAATCAAGAATTGAATCATGAATCATGAATTGAATCATGAATCATGAATCATGAAATGAATCATGAATTGAATCATGAATTCAAACATGAATCATGAATCGAATCATGAATCATGAATTGAATCAAGAATTGAATCATGCATTGAATCATGAATCATGCATTGAATCATAAATCATGAATCATGAATTGAATCATGAATCATGAAATTAATTATGAATTGAATTAAGAATTGAATCATGAATTGAAACATGAATCATGAATTGAATCAAGAATTGAATCATGAATTGAAACATGAATCATGAATCGAATCATGATTCATGAATTGAATCATGAATCATGAATTGAATCATGAATCATGAATTGAATCAGGAATCATGAATCATGAAATGAATCATGAACTGAATCATGAATCTTAAATTGAATCATGAATCATGAAAAGAATCATGAAATGAATCATGAATCATGAATTGAATCATGAATCATGAATCGAATCATGAATCATTAATCATAAATTGAATCATGAATCATAAATCGAATCATGAATCATGAATCATGAATTGAATCATGAATCATGAATCATGAATTGAATCATGAATCATAAATCGAATCATAAATCATGAATTGAATCATGAATCATGAATCACGAATCATGAATTGAATCATGAATCATGAATTGAATCATGAATCATGAATCGAATCATGAATCATAAATCATGAATTGAATCATGAATCATGAATCATGAATCATGAATTGAATCATGAATTGAATCATGAATTATGAATCATAAATTGAATCATGAATTGAATCATGAATCATGAATTGAATCAGGAATCATGAATCATGAAATGAATCATGAAATGAATCATGAAATGAATCATGAATCACGAATTGAATCATGCATCATTAATTGAATCTTGAATTATAAATCGAATCATGAATCATGAATCATGAATCATGAATTGAATCATAAATCATGAATTGAATCATGAATTGAATCATGAATCATGATCATGAATCGAATCATGAATTGAATCATGAATCATGAATCATGAATTGAATCATGAATCATGAATTGAATCAGGAATCATGAATCATGAAATGAATCATGAAATGAATCATGAAATGAATCATGAATCATGAATTGAATCATGAATCACGAATTGAATTATGCATCATGAATTGAATCATGAATCATAAATGGAATCATGAATCATGAATCATGAATTGAATCATGAATCCTAAATTGAATCATGAATTGAATCATGAATCATGAATCATGTATCGAATCAGGAATCATGAAATAAATCATAAATTGAATCATGAATTCAATCATGAATCATGAATCATGAATCGAATCATGAATCATGAAATAAATCATGAATTGAATAAAGATTCATGAGCCATAAATGTAATCATGAATCATGAATCGAATCATGAATCAAGAATTGAATCATGAATCATGAATCGAATCATGAATCATGAATTGAATAATGAATCATGAATTGAATCATGAATCATGAATTGAATCATGAATCATGAATCATAAATCAAGAATTGAATCATAAATCATGAATTGAATCATGAATCATGAATTGAATCATGAATTGAATCATGAATCATGAATCATAAATCAAGAATTGAATCATGAATCATGAATTGAATCATGAATCATGAATCATAAATCAAGAATTGAATCATGAATTCAAACATGAATCATGAATCGAATCATGAATCATGAATTGAATTATGAATTGAATCAAGAATTGAATCATGCATTGAATCATAAATCATGAATCATGAATTGAATCATGAATCATGAATTTAATTATGAATTGAATCAAGAATTGAATCATGAATTAAAACATGAATCATGAATCGAATCATGATTCATGAATTGAAACATGAATCATGATTTGAATCATGAATCATGAATCATGAATTGAATCATGAATCATGCATCATGAATTGAATCATGAATTGAATCATGAATTATAAATCATAAGTTGAATCATGAATTAAATCATGAATTGAATTATGAATCATGAATCATGAATCATGAATTGAATCATGAATCATGAATTGAATCAGGAATCATGAATCATGAAATGAATCATGAACTGAATCATGAATCTTAAATTGAATCATGAATCATGAAATGAATCATGAAATGAATCACGAATCATGAATTGAATCATGAATCATGAATCGAATCATGAATCATTAATCATGAATTGAATCATGAATCATAAATCGAATCATGAATCATGAATCATGAATTGAATCATGAATCATGAATCGAATCATGAATCATGAATTGAATCATGAAACATAAATCACGAATCATGAATTGAATCATGAATCATGAATCATGAATTGAATCATGAATTGAATCATGAATTATGAATCATAAATTGAATCATGAATTGAATCATGAATCATGAATTGAATCAGGATTCATGAATCATGAAATGTATCATGAATCATGAACTGAATCATGAATCACGAATTCAATCATGCATCAGGAATTGAATCATGAATTATAAATCGAATCATGAATCATGAATCATGAATCATGAATTAAATCATGAATCATGAATCATGTATTGAATCATAAATCATGAATCGAATCATGAATTGAATCATGAATCATGAAATGAATCATGAATCATGAATTGAATCATGAATCACGAATTGAATCATGCATCATGAATTGAATAATGAATCATAAATCGAATCATGAATCATGAATCATGAATTGAATCATGAATCATGAATTGAATCATAAATCCTGAATTGAATCATATATTGAATCATGAATCATGAATCGAATCATGAATCATGTAATAAATCATGAATTGAATCAAGATTCATGAACCATGAATTGAATCATGAAATAAATCATAAATCATGAATTGAATCATAAATCATGAATCATAAATTTAATCATGAATCATGAATCGAATCATGAATCAATAATTGAATCATGAATCATGAATCGAATCATGAATCATGAATTGAATCATGAATCATGAATCATGAATCAAATCATGAATTGAATCATGAATCATGAATTGAATCATAAATCATGAATCATGAATTGAATCATAAATCATGAATCATGAATTTAATCATGAATTATATATCGAATCATGAATCATAAATCATGAATCGAATCATGAATTGAATCATGAATCATGAATCATGAATCACGAATCATGAACTGAATCATGAATCTTAAATTGAATCATGAATTATGAAATGAATCATGAAATGAATCACGAATCATGAATTGAATCATGAATCATGAATCGAATCATGAATCATTAATCATGAATTGAATCATGAATCATGTATCGAATCATGAATCATGAATTGAATAATGAATCATGAATTGAATCATGAATCATAAATTGAATCATGAATCATGAATCATAAATCAAGAATTGAATCATAAATCATGAATTGAATCATGAATCATGAATTGAATCATAAATCAAGAATTGAATCATAAATCATGAATCATAAATCAAGAATTGAATCATGAATCATGAATTGAATCATGAATCATGAATCATGAAATGAATCATGAATTGAATCATGAATTCAAACATGAATCATGAATCGAATCATGAATCATGAATTGAATCAAGAATTGAATCATGCATTGAATCATGAATCATGCATTGAATCATAAATCATGAATCATGAATTGAATCATGAATCATGAAATTAATTATGAATTGAATTAAGAATTGAATCATGAATTGAAACATGAATCATGAATTGAATCAAGAATTGAATCATGAATTGAAACATGAATCATGAATCGAATCATGATTCATGAATTGAATCATGAATCATGAATTGAATCATAAATCATGAATTGAATCAGGAATCATGAATCATGAAATGAATCATGAAATGAATCATGAACTGAATCATGAATCTTAAATTGAATCATGAATCATGAAAAGAATCATGAAATGAATCATGAATCATGAATTGAATCATGAATCATAAATCGAATCATGAATCATGAATCATGAATTGAATCATGAATTGAATCATGAATCATAAATCGAATCATGAATCATGAATTGAATTATGAATCATGAATCACGAATCATGAATTGAATCATGAATCATGAATTGAATCATGAATCATGAATCGAATCATGAATCATAAATCATGAATTTAATCATGAATCATGAATCATGAATTGAATCATGAATTGAATCATGAATTATGAATCATAAATTGAATCATGAATTGAATCATGAATCATGAATTGAATCAGGAATAATGAATCATGAAATGAATCATGAAATGAATCATGAATCACGAATTGAATCATGCATCATTAATTGAATCTTGAATTATAAATTGAATCATGAATCATGAATCATAAATCATGAATCGAATCATGAATTGAATCATGAATCATGAAATAAATCATGAATTGAATAAAGATTCATGAGCCATAAATGTAATCATGAATCATGAATCGAATCATGAATCAAGAATTGAATCATGAATCATGAATCGAATCATGAATCATGAATTGAATAATGAATCATGAATTGAATCATGAATCATGAATTGAATCATGAATCATGAATCATAAATCAAGAATTGAATCATAAATCATGAATTGAATCATGAATCATGAATTGAATCATGAATTGAATCATGAATCATGAATCATAAATCAAGAATTGAATCATGAATCATGAATTGAATCATGAATCATGAATCATAAATCAAGAATTGAATCATGAATTCAAACATGAATCATGAATCGAATCATGAATCATGAATTGAATTATGAATTGAATCAAGAATTGAATCATGCATTGAATCATAAATCATGAATCATGAATTGAATCATGAATCATGAATTTAATTATGAATTGAATCAAGAATTGAATCATGAATTAAAACATGAATCATGAATCGAATCATGATTCATGAATTGAAACATGAATCATGATTTGAATCATGAATCATGAATCATGAATTGAATCATGAATCATGCATCATGAATTGAATCATGAATTGAATCATGAATTATAAATCATAAGTTGAATCATGAATTAAATCATGAATTGAATTATGAATCATGAATCATGAATCATGAATTGAATCATGAATCATGAATTGAATCAGGAATCATGAATCATGAAATGAATCATGAACTGAATCATGAATCTTAAATTGAATCATGAATCATGAAATGAATCATGAAATGAATCACGAATCATGAATTGAATCATGAATCATGAATCGAATCATGAATCATTAATCATGAATTGAATCATGAATCATAAATCGAATCATGAATCATGAATCATGAATTGAATCATGAATCATGAATCGAATCATGAATCATGAATTGAATCATGAAACATAAATCACGAATCATGAATTGAATCATGAATCATGAATCATGAATCATGAATTGAATCATGAATTGAATCATGAATTATGAATCATAAATTGAATCATGAATTGAATCATGAATCATGAATTGAATCAGGATTCATGAATCATGAAATGTATCATGAATCATGAACTGAATCATGAATCACGAATTCAATCATGCATCAGGAATTGAATCATGAATTATAAATCGAATCATGAATCATGAATCATGAATCATGAATTAAATCATGAATCATGAATCATGTATTGAATCATAAATCATGAATCGAATCATGAATTGAATCATGAATCATGAAATGAATCATGAATCATGAATTGAATCATGAATCACGAATTGAATCATGCATCATGAATTGAATAATGAATCATAAATCGAATCATGAATCATGAATCATGAATTGAATCATGAATCATGAATTGAATCATAAATCCTGAATTGAATCATATATTGAATCATGAATCATGAATCGAATCATGAATCATGTAATAAATCATGAATTGAATCAAGATTCATGAACCATGAATTGAATCATGAAATAAATCATAAATCATGAATTGAATCATAAATCATGAATCATAAATTTAATCATGAATCATGAATCGAATCATGAATCAATAATTGAATCATGAATCATGAATCGAATCATGAATCATGAATTGAATCATGAATCATGAATCATGAATCAAATCATGAATTGAATCATGAATCATGAATTGAATCATAAATCATGAATCATGAATTGAATCATAAATCATGAATCATGAATTTAATCATGAATTATATATCGAATCATGAATCATAAATCATGAATCGAATCATGAATTGAATCATGAATCATGAATCATGAATCACGAATCATGAACTGAATCATGAATCTTAAATTGAATCATGAATTATGAAATGAATCATGAAATGAATCACGAATCATGAATTGAATCATGAATCATGAATCGAATCATGAATCATTAATCATGAATTGAATCATGAATCATGAATCGAATCATGAATCATGAATTGAATAATGAATCATGAATTGAATCATGAATCATAAATTGAATCATGAATCATGAATCATAAATCAAGAATTGAATCATAAATCATGAATTGAATCATGAATCATGAATTGAATCATAAATCAAGAATTGAATCATAAATCATGAATCATAAATCAAGAATTGAATCATGAATCATGAATTGAATCATGAATCATGAATCATGAAATGAATCATGAATTGAATCATGAATTCAAACATGAATCATGAATCGAATCATGAATCATGAATTGAATCAAGAATTGAATCATGCATTGAATCATGAATCATGCATTGAATCATAAATCATGAATCATGAATTGAATCATGAATCATGAAATTAATTATGAATTGAATTAAGAATTGAATCATGAATTGAAACATGAATCATGAATTGAATCAAGAATTGAATCATGAATTGAAACATGAATCATGAATCGAATCATGATTCATGAATTGAATCATGAATCATGAATTGAATCATAAATCATGAATTGAATCAGGAATCATGAATCATGAAATGAATCATGAAATGAATCATGAACTGAATCATGAATCTTAAATTGAATCATGAATCATGAAAAGAATCATGAAATGAATCATGAATCATGAATTGAATCATGAATCATAAATTGAATCATGAATCATGAATCATGAATTGAATCATGAATTGAATCATGAATCATAAATCGAATCATGAATCATGAATTGAATTATGAATCATGAATCACGAATCATGAATTGAATCATGAATCATGAATCGAATCATGAATCATAAATCATGAATTTAATCATGAATCATGAATCATGAATCATGAATTGAATCATGAATTGAATCATGAATTATGAATCATAAATTGAATCATGAATTGAATCATGAATCATGAATTGAATCAGGAATAATGAATCATGAAATGAATCATGAAATGAATCATGAATCACGAATTGAATCATGCATCATTAATTGAATCTTGAATTATAAATTGAATCATGAATCATGAATCATAAATCATGAATCATGAATTGAATCATAAATCATGAATTGAATCATGAATTGAATCATGAATCATGATCATGAATCGAATCATGAATTGAATCATGAATCATGAATCATGAATTGAATCATGAATCATGAATTGAATCAGGAATCATGAATCATGAAATGAATCATGAAATGAATCATGAAATGAATCATGAATCATGAATTGAATCATGAATCACGAATTGAATTATGCATCATGAATTGAATCATGAATCATAAATCGAATCATGAATCATGAATCATGAATTGAATCATGAATCCTGAATTGAATCATGAATTGAATCATGAATCATGAATCATGTATCGAATCAGGAATCATGAAATAAATCATGAATTGAATCATGAATTCAATCATGAATCATGAATCATGAATCGAATCATGAATCATGAAATAAATCATGAATTGAATAAAGATTCATGAGCCATAAATGTAATCATGAATCATGAATCGAATCATGAATCAAGAATTGAATCATGAATCATGAATCGAATCATGAATCATGAATTGAATAATGAATCATGAATTGAATCATGAATCATGAATTGAATCATGAATCATGAATCATAAATCAAGAATTGAATCATAAATCATGAATTGAATCATGAATCATGAATTGAATCATGAATTGAATCATGAATCATGAATCATAAATCAAGAATTGAATCATGAATCATGAATTGAATCATGAATCATGAATCATAAATCAAGAATTGAATCATGAATTCAAACATGAATCATGAATCAAATCATGAATCATGAATTGAATTATGAATTGAATCAAGAATTGAATCATGCATTGAATCATAAATCATGAATCATGAATTGAATCATGAATCATGAATTTAATTATAAATTGAATCAAGAATTGAATCATGAATTAAAACATGAATCATGAATCGAATCATGATTCATGAATTGAATCATGTATCATGATTTGAATCATGAATCATGAATCATGAATTGAATCATGAATCATGCATCATGAATTGAATCATGAATTGAATCATGAATTATAAATCATAAGTTGAATCATGAATTAAATCATGAATTGAATTATGAATCATGAAATGAATCATGAATCATGAATTGAATCATGAATCATGAATTGAATCAGGAATCATGAATCATAAAATGAATCATGAACTGAATCATGAATCTTAAATTGAATCATGAAATGAATCATGAAATGAATCACGAATCATGAATTGAATCATGAATCATGAATCGAATCATGAATCATTAATCATGAATTGAATCATGAATCATAAATCGAATCATGAATCATGAATCATGAATTGAATCATGAATCATGAATCGAATCATGAATCATGAATTGAATCATGAAACATAAATCACAAATCATGAATTGAATCATGAATCATGAATCATGAATCATGAATTGAATCATGAATTGAATCATGAATTATGAATCATAAATTGAATCATGAATTGAATCATGAATCATGAATTGAATCAGGAATCATGATTCATGAAATGAATCATGAAATGAATCATGAATCATGAATTGAATCATGAATCACGAATTGAATCATGCATCATTAATTGAATCTTGAATTATAAATCGAATCATGAATCATGAATCATAAATCATGAATCATGAATTGAATCATAAATCATGAATTGAATCATGAATTGAATCATGAATCATGATCATGAATCGAATCATGAATCATGAAATAAATCATGAATTGAATCATGAATTGAATCATGAATCATGAATCATGAATCGAATTATGAATCATGAAATAAATCATGAATTGAATCAAGATTCATGAACCATGAATTGAATCATGAAATAAATCATGAATCATGAATTGAATCATAAATCATGAATCATGAATTTAATCATGAATCATAAATCGAATCATGAATCAAGAATTGAATAATGATTCATGAAACGAATCATGAATCATAAATTGAATCATGAATCATGAATCGAATCATGAATTGAATCATGAATCATGAATCATGAATTGAATCATGAATCATGAATTGAATCATGAATCACGAATTGAATCATGAAATGAATCATGAATCATGAATTGAATCATGAATCACGAATTGAATCATGCATCATGAATTGAATCATGAATCATAAATCGAATCATGAATCATGAATCATGAATTGAATCATGAATCATGAATCATGAATTGAATCATAAATCCTGAATTAAATCATGAATTGAATAATGAATCATGAATCATGAATCGAATCATGAATCATGAATTGAATCATGAATCATGAATCATGAATTGAATCATAAATCCTGAATTAAATCATGAATTGAATAATGAATCATGAATCATGAATCGAATCATGAATCATGAAATAAATCGTGAATTGAATCAAGATTCATGAACCATAAATGTAATCATGAATCATGAATCGAATCATGAATCAAGAATTGAATCATGAATCATGAATCGAATCATGAATCATGAATTGAATAATAAATCATGAATCATGAATTTAATCATAAATCATATATCGAATCATGAATCATGAATCAAATCATGAATTGAATCACGAATCATAATTCATGAATTCAATCATGAATCATGAATCGAATCATGAATCATGAATCATGAATCGAATCATGAATCATGAATCGAATCATGGATCATGAATCATGAATTGAATCATGAATCATGAATCATGAATTGAATCATGAATAATGAATTGAATCATGAATTGAATCATGAATCATGAATCGAATCATGAATCGAATCATGAATCATGTATTGAATCATGAATCATGAATTGAATCATGAATCATGAATCATGAATTGAATCATGAATCATGAATTGAATCATGAATCATGAATTGAATCATGAGTCATGAATCATGAATTGAATCATGAATCATGAATCGAATCATGAATTGAATCATGAATGATGAATTGAATCATGAATCATGAATTGAATCAGGATTCATGAATCATGAAATGTATCATGAATCATGAACTGAATCATGAATCACGAATTCAATCATGCATCAGGAATTGAATCATGAATTATAAATCGAATCATGAATCATGAATCATGAATCATGAATTAAATCATGAATCATGAATCATGTATTGAATCATAAATCATGAATCGAATCATGAATTGAATCATGAATCATGAAATGAATCATGAATCATGAATTGAATCAGGAATCATGAATTGAATCAGGAATCATGAATCATGAAATGAATCATGAAATGAATCATGAATCATGAATTGAATCATGAATCACGAATTGAATTATGCATCATGAATTGAATAATGAATCATAAATCGAATCATGAATCATGAATCATGAATTGAATCATGAATCATGAATTGAATCATAAATCCTGAATTGAATCATATATTGAATCATGAATCATGAATCGAATCACGAATCATGTAATAAATCATGAATTGAATCAAGATTCATGAACCATGAATTGAATCATGAAATAAATCATAAATCATGAATTGAATCATAAATCATGAATCATAAATTTAATCATGAATCATGAATCGAATCATGAATCAAGAATTGAATCATGAATCATGAATCGAATCATGAATCATGAATTGAATCATGAATCATGAATCAAATCATGAATTGAATCATGAATCATGAATTGAATCATAAATCATGAATCATGAATTGAATCATAAATCATGAATAATGAATTTAATCATGAATCATATATCGAATCATGAATCATAAATCATGAATCGAATCATGAATTGAATCATGAATCATGAATCATGAATCACGAATCATGAACTGAATCATGAATCTTAAATTGAATCATGAATCATGAAATGAATCATGAAATGAATCACGAATCATGAATTGAATCATGAATCATGAATTGAATCATGAATCATGAATCATGAATTGAATCATAAATCCTGAATTAAATCATGAATTGAATAATGAATCATGAATCATGAATCGAATCATGAATCATGAAATAAATCGTGAATTGAATCAAGATTCATGAACCATAAATGTAATCATGAATCATGAATCGAATCATGAATCAAGAATTGAATCATGAATCATGAATCGAATCATGAATCATGAATTGAATAATGAATCATGAATCATGAATCGAATCATGAATTGAATCATAAATCATGAATTGTATCATGAATCATGAATTTAATCATAAATCATATATCGAATCATGAATCATGAATCAAATCATGAATTGAATCATGAATCATGATTCATGAATTCAATCATGAATCATGAATCGAATCATGAATCATGAATCATGAATCGAATCATGAATCATGAATCGAATCATGGATCATGAATCATGAATTGAATCATGAATCATGAATCATGAATTGAATCATGAATAATGAATTGAATCATGAATTGAATCATGAATCATGAATCGAATCATGAATTGAATCATGAATCATGAATTGAATTATGAATCATGAATCGAATCATGAATCATGTATTGAATCATGAATCATGAATTGAATCATGAATCATGAATCATGAATTGAATCATGAATCATGAATTGAATCATGAATCATGAATTGAATCATGAGTCATGAATCATGAATTGAATCATGAATCATGAATCGAATCATGAATTGAATCATGAATCATGAATTGAATCATGAATCATGAATTGAATCATGAATCATGAATCATAAAATGAATCATGAATCATGAATTAAATCATGAATCATGAATAAAATCATTAATCATGAATCATGAATTAAATCATGAATCATGAAAATAATCATGAAACGAATCATGAATCATGACTTGAATCATGAATCATGAATCATGGATTGAATTATAAATCAAGAATTGAATCATGAATCATAAATTGAATCATGAATCAAATCATGAATCATGAATCATGAATTGAATCATGAATCATGAATTGAATCATGAATCATGAATTGAATCATGAGTCATGAATCATGAATTGAATCATGAATCATGAATCGAATCATGAATTGAATCATGAATGATGAATTGAATCATGAATCATGAATTGAATCATGAATCATAAAATTAATCATGAATCATGAATTAAATCATGAATCATGAATAAAATCATTAATCATGAATCATGAATTAAATCATGAATCATGAAAATAATCATGAAACGAATCATGAATCATGACTTGAATTATGAATCATGAATCATGAATTGAATCATGAATCATGAAATGAATCATGTATTGAATCATTAATCATGAATTGAATCATGAATCATGAATCAAGAATCATAAATCGAATCATGAATCATGAATCATGAATTGACTCATGAATTGAATCATGAATTATGAATCATAAATTGAATCATGAATTGAATCATGAATTGAATCATGAATCATGAAATGATTCATGAATCATGAATTGAATCATGAATCATGAATTGAATCAGGATTCATGAATCATGAAATGTATCATGAATCATGAACTGAATCATGAATCACGAATTCAATCATGCATCAGGAATTGAATCATGAATTATAAATCGAATCATGAATCATGAATCATGAATCATGAATTAAATCATGAATCATGAATCATGTATTGAATCATAAATCATGAATCGAATCATGAATTGAATCATGAATCATGAAATGAATCATGAATCATGAATTGAATCAGGAATCATGAATTGAATCAGGAATCATGAATCATGAAATGAATCATGAAATGAATCATGAATCATGAATTGAATCATGAATCACGAATTGAATCATGCATCATGAATTGAATAATGAATCATAAATCGAATCATGAATCATGAATCATGAATTGAATCATGAATCATGAATTGAATCATAAATCCTGAATTGAATCATATATTGAATCATGAATCATGAATCGAATCATGAATCATGTAATAAATCATGAAT
This sequence comes from Mixophyes australis, assembly GCA_036250195.1. Lineage (NCBI taxonomy): Eukaryota > Metazoa > Chordata > Amphibia > Anura > Limnodynastidae > Mixophyes > Mixophyes australis. The sequence goes on along the minus strand of JAVHZZ010000369.1, from coordinate 29,190 downwards.
TGAATCAAGATTCATGAACCATGAATTGAATCATGAAATAAATCATAAATCATGAATTGAATCATAAATCATGAATCATAAATTTAATCATGAATCATGAATCGAATCATGAATCAAGAATTGAATCATGAATCATGAATCGAATCATGAATCATGAATCATGAATCACGAATCATGAACTGAATCATGAATCTTAAATTGAATCATAAATCATGAATCATGAATTGAATCATAAATCATGAATCATGAATTTAATCATGAATCATATATCGAATCATGAATCATAAATCATGAATCGAATCATGAATTGAATCATGAATCATGAATCATGAATCACGAATCATGAACTGAATCATGAATCTTAAATTGAATCATGAATCATGAAATGAATCATGAAATGAATCACGAATCATGAATTGAATCATGAATCATGAATCGAATCATGAATCATTAATCATGAATTGAATCATGAATCATAAATCGAATCATGAATCATGAATCATGAATTGAATCATGAATCATGAATCGAATCATGAATCATGAATTGAATCATGAATCATGAATCACGAATCATGAATTGAATCATGAATCATGAATCATGAATCATGAATTGAATCATGAATTGAATCATGAATAATGAATCATAAATTGAATCATGAATTGAATCATGAATCATGAATTGAATCAAGAATCATGAATCATGAAATGAATCATGAAATGAATCATGAATCATGAATTGAATCATGAATCACGAATTGAATCATGCATCATTAATTGAATCTTGAATTATAAATCGAATCATGAATCATGAATCATAAATCATGAATCATGAATTGAATCATAAATCATGAATTGAATCATGAATTGAATCATGAATTGAATCATGAATCGTGATCATGAATCGAATCATGAATCATGAAATAAATCATGAATTGAATCATGAATTGAATCATGAATCATGAATCGAATTATGAATCATGAAATAAATCATGAATTGAATCTGATTCATGAACCATGAATTGAATCATGAAATAAATCATGAATCATGAATTGAATCATAAATCATGAATCATAATTTTAATCATGAATCATAAATCGAATCATGAATCAAGAAATGAATAATGATTCATGAAACGAATCATGAATCATAAATTGAATCATGAATCATGAATCATGAATCGAATCATGAATTGAATCATGAATCATGAATCATGAATTGAATCATGAATCATGAATTGAATCAGGAATCATGAATCATGAATTGAATCATGAAATGAATCATGAATCATGAATTGAATCATGAATCACAAATTGAATCATGCATCATGAATTGAATCATGAATCATAAATCGAATCATGAATCATGAATCATGAATTGAATCATGAATCATGAATCATGAATTGAATCATAAATCCTGAATTAAATCATGAATTGAATCATGAATCATGAATCATGAATCGAATCAGGAATCATGAAATAAATCATGAATTGAATCATGAATTGAATCATGAATTAAAACATGAATCATGAAATGAATCATAAATCAAGAATTGAATCATGAATCATGAATTGAATCATGAATCATGAATTGAATCATGAATCATGAATTGAATCATGAATCATGAATCATAAATCAAGAATTGAATCATGAATCATGAATTGAATCATGAATTCAAAAATGAATCATGAATCGAATCATGAATCATGAATCATGAATTGAATTATGAATTGAATCAAGAATTGAATCATGCATTGAATCATGAATCATGCATTGAATCATAAATCATGAATCATGAATTGAATCATGAATTGAAACATGAATCATGAATTGAATCAAGAATTGAATCATGAATTGAAACATGAATCATGAATCGAATCATGATTCATGAATTGAATCATGAATCATGAATTGAATCATGAATCATGAATTGAATCATGAATCATGCATCATGAATTGAATCATGAATTGAATCATGAATTATAAATCATAAGTTGAATCATGAATTAAATCATGAATTGAATTATGAATCATGAATCATGAAATGAATCATGAATCATGAATTGAATCATGAATCATGAATTGAATCAGGAATCATGAATCATGAAATGAATCATGAAATGAATCATGAACTGAATCATGAATCTTAAATTGAATCATGAATCATGAAAAGAATCATGAAATGAATCATGAATCATGAATTGAATCATGAATCATGAATCGAATCATGAATCATTAATCATGAAATGAATCATGAATCATGAATTGAATCATGAATCATGAATCGAATCATGAATCATAAATCATAAATCGAATCATGAATCATGAATTGAATCATGAATCATGAATCACGAATCATGAATTGAATCATGAATCATGAATCATGAATCATGAATTGAATCATGAATCATGAATCGAATCATGAATCATAAATCATGAATTGAATCATGAATCATGAATTGAATCATGAATTGAATCATGAATTATGAATCATAAATTGAATCATGAATTGAATCATGAATCATGAATTGAATCAGGAATCATGAATCATGAAATGAATCATGAAATGAATCATGAATCACGAATTGAATCATGCATCATTAATTGAATCTTGAATTATAAATCGAATCATGAATCATGAATCATAAATCATGAATCATGAATTGAATCATAAATCATGAATTGAATCATGAATTGAATCATGAATCATGATCATGAATCGAATCATGAATTGAATCATGAATCATGAATCATGAATTGAATCATGAATCATGAATTGAATCAGGAATCATGAATCATGAAATGAATCATGAAATGAATCATGAATCATGAATTGAATCATGAATCACGAATTGAATCATGCATCATGAATCGAATCATGAATCATAAATCGAATCATGAATCATGAATCATGAATTGAATTATGAATCATGAATCATGAATTGAATCATAAATCCTGAATTGAATCATGAATTGGATCCTGAATCATGAATCATGTATCAAATCAGGAATCATGAAATAAATCATGAATTGAATCATGAATTGGATCATGAATCATGAATCATGAATCGAATCATGAATCATGAAATAAATCATGAATTGAATAAAGATTCATGAACCATAAATGTAATCATGAATCATGAATCGAATCATGAATCAAGAATTGAATCATGAATCATGAATCGAATCATGAATCATGAATTGAATAATGAATCATGAATTGAATCATGAATCATGATTTGAATCATGAATCATGAATCATAAATCAAGAATTGAATCATAAATCATGAATTGAATCATGAATCATGAATTGAATCATGAATCATGAATTGAATCATGAATCATGAATCATAAATCAAGAATTGAATCATGAATCATGAATTGAATCATGAATCATGAAATGAATCATGAATTGAATCATGAATTCAAACATGAATCATGAATCGAATCATGAATCATGAATTGAATTATGAATCATGAATTGAATCATGAATCATGAATCACGAATCATGAATTGAATCATGAATCATGAATCATGAATCATGAATTGAATCATGAATCATGAATCGAATCATGAATCATAAATCATGAATTGAATCATGAATCATGAATTGAATCATGAATTGAATCATGAATTATGAATCATAAATTGAATCATGAATTGAATCATGAATCATGAATTGAATCAGGAATCATGAATCATGAAATGAATCATGAAATGAATCATGAATCACGAATTGAATCATGCATCATTAATTGAATCTTGAATTATAAATCGAATCATGAATCATGAATCATAAATCATGAATCATGAATTGAATCATAAATCATGAATTGAATCATGAATTGAATCATGAATCATGATCATGAATCGAATCATGAATTGAATCATGAATCATGAATCATGAATTGAATCATGAATCATGAATTGAATCAGGAATCATGAATCATGAAATGAATCATGAAATGAATCATGAATCATGAATTGAATCATGAATCACGAATTGAATCATGCATCATGAATCGAATCATGAATCATAAATCGAATCATGAATCATGAATCATGAATTGAATTATGAATCATGAATCATGAATTGAATCATAAATCCTGAATTGAATCATGAATTGGATCCTGAATCATGAATCATGTATCAAATCAGGAATCATGAAATAAATCATGAATTGAATCATGAATTGGATCATGAATCATGAATCATGAATCGAATCATGAATCATGAAATAAATCATGAATTGAATAAAGATTCATGAACCATAAATGTAATCATGAATCATGAATCGAATCATGAATCAAGAATTGAATCATGAATCATGAATCGAATCATGAATCATGAATTGAATAATGAATCATGAATTGAATCATGAATCATGATTTGAATCATGAATCATGAATCATAAATCAAGAATTGAATCATAAATCATGAATTGAATCATGAATCATGAATTGAATCATGAATCATGAATTGAATCATGAATCATGAATCATAAATCAAGAATTGAATCATGAATCATGAATTGAATCATGAATCATGAATTGAATCATGAATTGAATCATGAGATCAAACATGAATCATGAATCGAATCATGAATCATGAATTGAATTATGAATTGAATCAAGAATTGAATCATGCATTGAATCATAAATCATGAATCATGAATTGAATCATGAATCATGAATTTAATTATGAATTGAATCAAGAATTGAATCATGAATTTAAAACATGAATCATGAATCGAATCATGATTCATGAATTGAATCATGAATCATGATTTGAATCATGAATCATGAATCATGAATTGAATCATGAATCATGCATCATGAATTGAATCATGAATTGAATCATGAATTATAAATCATAAGTTGAATTAATGAATTAAATCATGAATTGAATTATGAATCATGAATCATGAAATGAATCATGAATCATGAATTGAATCATGAATCATGAATTGAATCAGGAATCATGAATCATGAAATGAATCATGAAATGAATCATGAACTGAATCATGAATCTTAAATTGAATCATGAATCATGAAATGAATCATGAAATGAATCACGAATCATGAATTGAATCATGAATCATGAATCGAATCATGAATCATGAATCGAATCATGAATCATTAATCATGAATTGAATCATGAATCATAAATCGAATCATGAATCATGAATCATGAATTGAATCATGAATCATGAATCGAATCATGAATCATGAATTGAATCATGAATCATGAATCACGAATCATGAATTGAATCATGAATCATGAATCATGAATCATGAATTGAATCATGAATTGAATCATGAATTATGAATCATAAATTGAATCATGAATTGAATCATGAATCATGAATTGAATCAGGAATCATGAATCATGAAATGAATCATGAAATGAATCATGAAATGAATCATGAAATGAATCATGAATCATGAATTGAATCATGAATCACGAATTGATTTATGCATCATTAATTGAATATTGAATTATAAATCGAATCATGAATCATGAATCATAAATCATGAATCATGAATCATAAATCATGAATCATGAATTGAATCATAAATCATGAATTGAATCATGAATTGAATCATGAATCATGATCATGAATCGAATCATGAATCATGAAATAAATCATGAATTGAATCATGAATTGAATCATAAATCATCAATCATGAATCGAATTATGAATCATGAAATAAATCATGAATTGAATCAAGATTCATGAACCATGAATTGAATCATGAAATAAATCATGAATCATGAATTGAATCATAAATCATGAATCATGAATTTAATCATGAATCATAAATCGAATCATGAATCAAGAATTGAATAATGATTCATGAAACGAATCATGAATCATAAATTGAATCATGAATCATGAATCATGAATCGAATCATGAATTGAATCATGAATCATGAATCATGAATTGAATCATGAATCACGAATTGAATCATGCATCATGAATTGAATCATAAATCATAAATCGAATCATGAATCATAAATCATGAATTGAATCATGAATCATGAATCATGAATTGAATCATGAATTGAATCATGAATTACGAATCATAAATTGAATCATGAATTGAATCATGAATCATGAATTGAATCAGGAATCATGAATCATGAAATGAATCATGAAATGAATCATGAATCACGAATTGAATCATGCATCAGTAATTGAATCTTGAATTATAAATCGAATCATGAATCATGAATCATAAATCATGAATCATGAATTGAATCATAAATCATGAATTGAATCATGAATTGAATCATGAATCATGATCATGAATCGAATCATGAATTGAATCATGAATCATGAATCATGAATTGAATCATGAATCATGAATTGAATCAGGAATCATGAATCATGAAATGAATCATGAAATGAATCATGAATCATGAATTGAATCATGAATCACGAATTGAATCATGCATCATGAATCGAATCATGAATCATAAATCGAATCATGAATCATGAATCATGAATTGAATCATGAATCATGAATCATGAATTGAATCATAAATCCTGAATTGAATCATGAATTACATCATGAATCATGAATCATGTATCGAATCAGGAATCATGAAATAAATCATGAATTGAATCATGAATTGAATCATGAATCATGAATCATGAATCGAATCATGAATCATGAAATAAATCATGAATTGAATAAAGATTCATGAACCATAAATGTAATCATGAATAATGAATCGAATCATGAATCAAGAATTGAATCATGAATCATGAATCGAATCATGAATCATGAATTGAATAATGAATCATGAATTGAATCATGAATCATGATTTGAATCATGAATCATGAATCATAAATCAAGAATTGAATCATAAATCATGAATTGAATCATGAATCATGAATTGAATCATGAATCATGAATTGAATCATTAATCATGAATCATAAATCAAGAATTGAATCATGAATCATGAATTGAATCATGAATCATGAAATGAATCATGAATTGAATCATGAATTCAAACATGAATCATGAATCGAATCATGAATCATGAATTGAATTATGAATTGAATCAAGAATTGAATCATGCATTGAATCATAAATCATGAATCATGAATTGAATCATGAATCATGAATTTAATTATGAATTGAATCAAGAATTGAATCATGAATTTAAAACATGAATCATGAATCGAATCATGATTCATGAATTGAATCATGAATTATGATTTGAATCATGAATCATGAATCATGAATTGAATCATGAATCATGCATCATGTATTGAATCATGAATTGAATCATGAATTATAAATCATAAGTTGAATTAATGAATTAAATCATGAATTGAATTATGAATCATGAATCATGAAATGAATCATGAATCATGAATTGAATCATGAATCATGAATTGAATCAGGAATCATGAATCATGAAATGAATCATGAAATGAATCATGAACTGAATCATGAATCTTAAATTGAATCATGAATCATGAAATGAATCATGAAATGAATCACGAATCATGAATTGAATCATGAATCATGAATCGAATCATGAATCATTAATCATGAATTGAATCATGAATCATAAATCGAATCATGAATCATGAATCATGAATTGAATCATGAATTATGAATCGAATCATGAATCATGAATTGAATCATGAATCATGAATCACGAATCATGAATCGAATCATGAATCATGAATTGAATCATGAATCATGAATCACGAATCATGAATTGAATCATGAATTATGAATCATAAATTGAATCATGAATTGAATCATGAATCATGAATTGAATCATGAATTATGAATCATAAATTGAATCATGAATTGAATCATGAATCATGAATTGAATCAGGAATCATGAATCATGAAATGAATCATGAAATGAATCATGAAATGAATCATGAATCATGAATTGAATCATGAATCACGAATTGATTTATGCATCATTAATTGAATCTTGAATTATAAATCGAATCATGAATCATGAATCATAAATCATGAATCATGAATTGAATCATAAATCATGAATTGAATCATGAATTGAATCATGAATCATGAATCATGAATTGAATCATGAATCATGAATTGAATCAGGAATCATGAATCATGAATTGAATCATGAAATGAATCATGAATCATGAATTGAATCATGAATCACGAATTGAATCATGCATCATGAATTGAATCATGAATCATAAATCGAATCATGAATCATGAATCATGAATTGAATCATGAATGATGAATCATGAATCGAATCATGAATCAAGAATTCAATCATGAATCATGAATCGAATAATGAATCATGAATTGAATAATGAATCATGAATCATGAATCGAATCATGATTGAATCATGAATCATGAATCATGAATTGTATCATAAATCATGAATCATGAATTTAATCATGAATCATATATCGAATCATGAATCATGAATCAAATCATGAATTGAATCATGAATCATGAATCGAATCATGAATCATGAATCGAATCATGAATCATGAATCATGAATTGAATCATGAATCAAGAATCATGAATTGAATCATGAATAATGAATTGAATCATGAATCATGAATTGAATCATGAATTGAATCATGAATCATGAATTGAATTATGAATCATGAATCGAATCATGAATCATGTATTGAATCATGAATCATGAATTGAATCATGAATCATGAATCATGAATTGAATCATGAATCATGAATCATGAATTATAAATCAAGAATTGAATCATGAATCATAAATTGAATGATGAATCGAATCATGAATCATGAATTGAAACATGAATCATGAATCGAATCATGAATCATGAATTGCATTATGAATTGAATCAAGAATTGAATCATGCATTGAATCATGAATCATGAATCAAGAATTGAATCATGCATTGAATCAGGAATTGAATCATGAATCATGAATTGAAGTATGAATTGAAACATGAATCATGAATCGAATCATAATTGATGAATTGAATCATGAATCATGAATTGAATCATGAATCATGATTCATGAAATGAATCATGAATCATGAATTGAATCATGAATCATGAATTGAATCAGGAATCATGAATCATGAAATGAATCATGAAATAATTCATGAACTGAATCATGAATCTTAAATTGAATCATGAATCATGAAATGAATCATGAAATGAATCACGAATCATGAATTGAATCATGAATCATGAATCGAATCATGAATCATGAATCGAATCATGAATCATTAATCATGAATTGAATCATGAATCATAAATCGAATCATGAATCATGAATCATGAATTGAATCATGAATCATGAATCGAATCATGAATCATGAATTGAATCATGAATCATGAATCACGAATCATGAATTGAATCATGAATCATGAATCATGAATCATGAATTGAATCATGAATTGAATCATGAATTATGAATCATAAATTGAATCATGAATTGAATCATGAATCATGAATTGAATCAGGAATCATGAATCATGAAATGAATCATGAAATGAATCATGAAATGAATCATGAAATGAATCATGAATCATGAATTGAATCATGAATCACGAATTGATTTATGCATCATTAATTGAATATTGAATTATAAATCGAATCATGAATCATGAATCATAAATCATGAATCATGAATCATAAATCATGAATCATGAATTGAATCATAAATCATGAATTGAATCATGAATTGAATCATGAATCATGATCATGAATCGAATCATGAATCATGAAATAAATCATGAATTGAATCATGAATTGAATCATGAATCATGAATCATGAATCGAATTATGAATCATGAAATAAATCATGAATTGAATCAAGATTCATGAACCATGAATTGAATCATGAAATAAATCATGAATCATGAATTGAATCATAAATCATGAATCATGAATTTAATCATGAATCATAAATCGAATCATGAATCAAGAATTGAATAATGATTCATGAAACGAATCATGAATCATAAATTGAATCATGAATCATGAATCATGAATCGAATCATGAATTGAATCATGAATCATGAATCATGAATTGAATCATGAATCACGAATTGAATCATGAATCATGAATTGAATCATAAATCATAAATCGAATCATGAATCATAAATCATGAATTGAATCATGAATCATGAATTGAATCATGAATTATGAATCATAACTTGAATCATGAATTGAATCATGAATCATGAATTGAATCAGGAATCATGAATCATGAAATGAATCATGAAATGAATCATGAATCACGAATTGAATCATGCATCATTAATTGAATCTTGAATTATAAATCGAATCATGAATCATGAATCATAAATCATGAATCATGAATTGAATCATAAATCATGAATTGAATCATGAATTGAATCATGAATTGAATCATGAATCATGATCATGAATCGAATCATGAATTGAATCATGAATCATGAATCATGAATTGAATCATGAATCATGAATTGAATCAGGAATCATGAATCATGAAATGAATCATGAAATGAATCATGAATCATGAATTGAATCATGAATCACGAATTGAATCATGCATCATGAATCGAATCATGAATCATAAATCGAATCATGAATCATGAATCATGAATTGAATCATGAATCATGAATCATGAATTGAATCATAAATCCTGAATTGAATCATGAATTACATCATGAATCATGAATCATGTATCGAATCAGGAATCATGAAATAAATCATGAATTGAATCATGAATTGAATCATGAATCATGAATCATGAATCGAATCATGAATCATGAAATAAATCATGAATTGAATAAAGATTCATGAACCATAAATGTAATCATGAATAATGAATCGAATCATGAATCAAGAATTGAATCATGAATCATGAATCATAAATCAAGAATTGAATCATAAATCATGAATTGAATCATGAATCATGAATTGAATCATGAATCATGAATTGAATCATTAATCATGAATCATAAATCAAGAATTGAATCATGAATCATGAATTGAATCATGAATCATGAAATGAATCATGAATTGAATCATGAATTCAAACATGAATCATGAATCGAATCATGAATCATGAATTGAATTATGAATTGAATCAAGAATTGAATCATGCATTGAATCATAAATCATGAATCATGAATTGAATCATGAATGATGAATTTAATTATGAATTGAATCAAGAATTGAATCATGAATTTAAAACATGAATCATGAATCGAATCATGATTCATGAATTGAATCATGAATTTAAAACATGAATCATGAATCGAATCATGATTCATGAATTGAATCATGAATTATGATTTGAATCATGAATCATGAATCATGAATTGAATCATGAATCATGCATCATGTATTGAATCATGAATTGAATCATGAATTTTAAATCATAAGTTGAATTAATGAATTAAATCATGAATTGAATTATGAATCATGAATCATGAAATGAATCATGAATCATGAATTGAATCATGAATCATGAATTGAATCAGGAATCATGAATCATGAAATGAATCATGAAATGAATCATGAACTGAATCATGAATCTTAAATTGAATCATGAATCATGAAATGAATCATGAAATGAATCACGAATCATGAATTGAATCATGAATCATGAATCGAATCATGAATCATTAATCATGAATTGAATCATGAATCATAAATCGAATCATGAATCATGAATCGAATCATGAATCATGAATTGAATCATGAATCATGAATCACGAATCATGAATTGAATCATGAATCATGAATCATGAATCATGAATCATGAATCATGAATTGAATCATGAATTGAATCATGAATCATGAATTGAATAATGAATCATGAATTGAATCATGAATCATGATTTGAATCATGAATCATGAATCATAAATCAAGAATTGAATCATAAATCATGAATTGAATCATGAATCATGAATTGAATCATGAATCATGAATTGAATCATTAATCATGAATCATAAATCAAGAATTGAATCATGAATCATGAATTGAATCATGAATCATGAAATGAATCATGAATTGAATCATGAATTCAAACATGAATCATGAATCGAATCATGAATCATGAATTGAATTATGAATTGAATCAAGAATTGAATCATGCATTGAATCATAAATCATGAATCATGAATTGAATCATGAATGATGAATTTAATTATGAATTGAATCAAGAATTGAATCATGAATTTAAAACATGAATCATGAATCGAATCATGATTCATGAATTGAATCATGAATTATGATTTGAATCATGAATCATGAATCATGAATTGAATCATGAATCATGCATCATGTATTGAATCATGAATTGAATCATGAATTATAAATCATAAGTTGAATTAATGAATTAAATCATGAATTGAATTATGAATCATGAATCATGAAATGAATCATGAATTGAATAATGAATCATGAATTGAATCAGGAATCATGAATCATGAAATGAATCATGAAATGAATCATGAACTGAATCATGAATCTTAAATTGAATCATGAATCATGAAATGAATCATGAAATGAATCACGAATCATGAATTGAATCATGAATCATGAATCGAATCATGAATCATTAATCATGAATTGAATCATGAATCATAAATCGAATCATGAATCATGAATCGAATCATGAATCATGAATTGAATCATGAATCATGAATCACGAATCATGAATTGAATCATGAATCATGAATCATGAATCATGAATCATGAATCATGAATTGAATCATGAATTGAATCATGATTTATGAATCATAAATTGAATCATGAATTGAATCATGAATCATGAATTGAATCAGGAATCATGAATCATGAAATGAATCATGAAATGAATCATGAAATGAATCATGAATCATGAATTGAATCATGAATCACGAATTGATTTATGCATCATTAATTGAATCTTGAATTATAAATCGAATCATGAATCATGAATCATAAATCATGAATCATGAATTGAATCATAAATCATGAATTGAATCATGAATTGAATCATGAATCATGATCATGAATCGAATCATGAATCATGAAATAAATCATGAATTGAATCATGAATTGAATCATGAATCATGAATCGTGAATCGAATTATGAATCATGAAATAAATCATGAATTGAATCAAGATTCATGAACCATGAATTGAATCATGAAATAAATCATGAATCATGAATTGAATCATAAATCATGAATCATGAATTTAATCATGAATCATAAATCGAATCATGAATCAAGAATTGAATAATGATTCATGAAACGAATCATGAATCATAAATTGAATCATGAATCATGAATCATGAATCGAATCATGAATTGAATCATGAATCATGAATCATGAATTGATTCATGAATCATGAATTGAATCATGAAATGAATCATGAATCATGAATTGAATCATGAATCACGAATTGAATCATGCATCATGAATTGAATCATGAATCATAAATCGAATCATGAATCATGAATCATGAATTGAATCATGAATGATGAATCATGAATCGAATCATGAATCATGAAATAAATCGTGAATTGAATCAAGATTTATGAACCATAAATGTAATCATAAATCATGAATCGAATCATGAATCAAGAATTCAATCATGAATCATGAATCGAATCATGAATCATGAATTGAATAATGAATCATGAATCATGAATCGAATCATGATTGAATCATGAATCATGAATCATGAATTGTATCATAAATCATGAATCATGAATTTAATCATGAATCATATATCGAATCATGAATCATGAATCAAATCATGAATTGAATCATGAATCATGAATCGAATCATGAATCATGAATCGAATCATGAATCATGAATCATGAATTGAATCATGAATCAAGAATCATGAATTGAATCATGAATAATGAATTGAATCATGAATCATGAATTGAATCATGAATCATGAATCGAATCATGAATTGAATCATGAATCATGAATCATGAATTGAATTATGAATCATGAATCGAATCATGAATCATGTATTGAATCATGAATCATGAATTGAATCATGAATCATGAATCATGAATTGAATCATGAATCATGAATCATGAATTATAAATCAAGAATTGAATCATGAATCATAAATTGAATGATGAATCGAATCATGAATCATGAATTGAAACATGAATCATGAATCGAATCATGAATCATGAATTGCATTATGAATTGAATCAAGAATTGAATCATGCATTGAATCATGAATCATGAATCAAGAATTGAATCATGCATTGAATCAGGAATTGAATCATGAATCATGAATTGAAGTATGAATTGAAACATGAATAATGAATCGAATCATAATTGATGAATTGAATCATGAATCATGAATTGAATCATGAATCATGATTCATGAAATGAATCATGAATCATGAATTGAATCATGAATCATGAAATGAATCATGTATTGAATCATAAATCATGAATTGAATCATGAATCATGAATCATGAATCATAAATCGAATCATGAATCATGAATCATGAATTGAATCATGAATTATGAATCATGAATTGAATCATGAATCATGAAATGAATCATGTATTGAATCATTAATCATGAATTGAATCATGAATCAAGAATCATAAATCGAATCATGAATCATGAATTGAATCATGAATCATGAATCATGAATTGACTCATGAATTGAATCATGAATTATGAATCATAAATTGAATCATGAATTGAATCATGAATTGAATCATGAATCATGAAATGAATCATGAATCATGAATAGAATCATGAATCATGAATTGAATCAGGATTCATGAATCATGAAATGAATCATGAATCATGAATTGAATCATGAATCACGAATTCAATCATGCATCAGGAATTGAATCATGAATCATGAATTTAATCATGAATCATGAATCATGTATTGAATCATAAATCATGAATTGAATCATGAATTGAAGTATGAATTGAAACATGAATCATAATTGATGAATTGAATCATGAATCATGAATTGAATCATGAATCATGATTCATGAAATGAATCATGAATCATGAATTGAATCATGAATCATGAAATGAATCATGTATTGAATCATAAATCATGAATTGAATCATGAATCATGAATCATGAATCATAAATCGAATCATGAATCATGAATCATGAATTGAATCATGAATTATGAATCATGAATCATGAATTTAATCAGGAATCATGAATTGAATCAGATATCATGAATCATGAAATGAATCATGAAATGAATCATGAATCATGAATTGAATCATGAATCACGAATTGAATCATGCATCATGAATTGAATAATGAATCATAAATTGAATCATGAATCATGAATCATGAATTGAATCATGAATCATGAATTGAATCATAAATCCTGAATTGAATCATATATTGAATCATGAATCATGAATCGAATCATGAATCATGTAATAAATCATGAATTGAATCAAGATTCATGAACCATGAATTGAATCATGAAATAAATCATAAATCATGAATTGAATCATAAATCATGAATCATAAATTTAATCATGAATCATGAATTGAATCATGAATCATGAATCATGAATCAAATCATGAATTGAATCATGAATCATGAATTGAATCATGAATCATGAATCACGAATCATGAACTGAATCATGAATCTTAAATTGAATCATGAATCATGAAATGAATCATGAAATGAATCACGAATCATGAATTGAATCATGAATCATGAATCGAATCATGAATCATTAATCATGAATTGAATCATGAATCATAAATCGAATCATGAATCATGAATCATGAATTGAATCATGAATCATGAATCGAATCATGAATCATGAATTGAATCATGAATCATGAATCACGAATCATGAATTGAATCATGAATCATGAATCATGAATCATGAATCATGAATTGAATCATGAATTGAATCATGAATTATGAATCATAAATTGAATCATGAATTGAATCATGAATCATGAATTGAATCAGGAATCATGAATCATGAAATGAATCATGAAATGAATCATGAATCATGAATTGAATCATGAATCACGAATTGAATCATGCATCATTAATTGAATAATGAATCATAAATTGAATCATGAATCATGAATCATGAATTGAATCATGAATCATGAATTGAATCATAAATCCTGAATTGAATCATATATTGAATCATGAATCATGAATCGAATCATGAATCATGTAATAAATCATGAATTGAATCAAGATTCATGAACCATGAATTGAATCATGAAATAAATCATGAATTGAATCATGAATTGAATCATGAATCATGAATCATGAATCGAATTATGAATCATGAAATAAATCATGAATTGAATCAAGATTCATGAACCATGAATTGAATCATGAAATAAATCATGAATTGAATCAAGATTCATGAACCATGAATTGAATCATAAATCATGAATCATGAATTTAATCATGAATCATAAATCGAATCATGAATCAAGAATTGAATAATGATTCATGAAACGAATCATGAATCATAAATTGAATCATGAATCGAATCATGAATTGAATCATGAATCATGAATCATGAATTGAATCATGAATCATGAATTGAATCAGGAATCATGAATCATGAATTGAATCATGAAATGAATCATGAATCATGAATTGAATCATGAATCACGATTTGAATCATGCATCATGAATTGAATCATGAATCATAAATCGAATCATGAATCATGAATCATGAATTGAATCATGAATCATGAATCATGAATTGAATCATAAATCCTGAATTAAATCATGAATTGAATAATGAATCATGAATCATGAATCGAATCATGAATCATGAAATAAATCGTGAATTGAATCAAGATTCATGAACCATAAATGTAATCATGAATCATGAATCGAATCATGAATCAAGAATTGAATCATGAATCATGAATCGAATCATGAATCATGAATTGAATAATGAATCATGAATCATGAATCGAATCATGAATTGAATCATGAATCATGAATCATGAATTGTATCATAAATCATGAATCATGAATTTAATCATGAATCATATATCGAATCATGAATCATGAATCAAATCATGAATTGAATCATGAATCATGAATCATGAATTCAATCATGAATCATGAATCGAAATATGAATCATGAATCATGAATCAAATCATGAATCATAAATCGAATCATGAATCATGAATCATGAATTGAATCATGAATCATGAATCATGAATTGAATCATGAATAATGAATTGAATCATGAATCATGAATTGAATCATGAATCATGAATCGAATCATGAATTGAATCATGAATCATGAATCATGAATTGAATTATGAATCATGAATCGAATCATGAATCATTTATTGAATCATGAATCATGAATTGAATCATGAATCATGAATCATGAATTGAATCATGAATCATGAATTGAATCATGAATCATGAATTGAATCATGAATCATGAATTGAATCATGAATCGAATCATGAATTGAATCATGAATGATGAATTGAATCATGAATCATGAATTGAATCTTGAATCATGAATCATAAAATGAATCATGAATCATGAATTAAATCATGAATCATGAATTAAATCATTAATCATGAATCATGAATTAAATCATGAATCATGAAAATAATCATGAAACGAATCATGAATCATGAATTGAATCATGAATCATGACTTGAATCATGAATCATGAATTATGGATTGAATCATGAATCATGAATTGAATCATGAATCATGAATTATAAATCAAGAATTGAATCATGAATCATAAATTGAATCATGAATCATGAAATGAATCATGAATTGAATCATGAATTGAAACATGATTCATGAATCGAATCATGAATCAAGAATTGAATCATGCATTGAATCATGAATCATGAATCAAGAATTGAATCATGCATTGAATCATGAATTGAATCATGAATTGAAGTATTAATTGAAACATGAATCATGAATCGAATCATGATTGATGAATTGAATCATGAATCATGAATTGAATCATGAATCATGATTCATGAAATGAATCATGAATCATGAATTGAATCATGAATCATGAAATGAATCATGTATTGAATCATTAATCATGAATTGAATCATGAATCATGAATCATGAATCATAAATCGAATCATGAATCATGAATCATGAATTTAATCATGAATTATGAATCATGAATTGAATCATGAATCATGAAATGAATCATGTATTGAATCATTAATCATGAATTGAATCATGAATCATGAATCAAGAATCATAAATCGAATCATGAATCATGAATCATGAATTGAATCATGAATCATGAATCATGAATTGACTCATGAATTGAATCATGAATTATGAATCATAAATTGAATCATGAATTGAATCATGAATTGAATCATGAATCATGAAATGAATCATGAATCATGAATTGAATCATGAATCATGAATTGAATCAGGAATCATGAATCATGAAATGAATCATGAATCATGAATTGAATCATGAATCACGAATTCAATCATGCATCAGAAATTGAATCATGAATTATAAATCGAATCATGAATCATGAATCATAAATTAAATCATTGATCATGAATCATGTATTGAATCATAAATCATGAATCGAATCATGAATTGAATCATGAATCATGAAATGAATCATGAATTGAATCAGGAATCATGAATTGAATCAGGAATCGTGAATCATGAAATGAATCATGAAATGAATCATGAATCATGAATTGAATCATGAATCACGAATTGAATCATGCATCATGAATTGAATAATGAATCATAAATTGAATCATGAATCATGAATCATGAATTGAATCATGAATCATGAATTGAATCATAAATCCTGAATTGAATCATATATTGAATCATGAATCATGAATCGAATCATGAATCATGTAATAAATCATGAATTGAATCAAGAATCATGAACCATGAATTGAATCATGAAATAAATCATAAATCATGAATTGAATCATAATTCATGAATCATAAATTTAATCATGAATCATGAATCGAATCATGAATCAAGAATTGAATCATGAATCATGAATCGAATCATGAATCATGAATTGAATCATGAATCATGAATCATGAATCAAATCATGAATTGAATCATGAATCATGAATCATGAATTGAATCATAAATCATGAATCATGAATTTAATCATGAATCATATATTGAATCATGAATCATAAATCATGAATCGAATCATGAATTGAATCATGAATCATGAATCATGAATTGAATCATGAATCATGATTCGAGTCATGAATCATGAATCATGATTCGAATCATGAATCATGAATCGAATCATGAATCATGAATTGAATCATGAATCATGAATTGAATCATGAATCATGAATCATGAATCGAATCATGAATTGAAACATGAATCATGAATTGAATCATGAATAATGATTCATGAATTGAATCATGAATCATAAATCATGAATTGAATTATGAATCATGAATCGAATCATGAATTGAATCATGAATCGAATCATGAATTGAAACATGAATCATGAATTGAATCATGAATAATGATTCATGAATTGAATCATGAATCATAAATCATGAATTGAATCATAAATCATGAATCATAAATTTAATCATGAATCATGAATCGAATCATGAATCAAGAATTGAATCATGAATCTTGAATCGAATCATGAATCATGAATTGAATCATGAATCATGAATCATGAATCAAATCATGAATTGAATCATGAATCATGAATCATGAATTGAATCATAAATCATGAATTATGAATTTAATCATGAATCATATATCGAATCATGAATCATAAATCATGAATCGAATCATGAATTGAATCATGAATCATGAATCATGAATTGAATCATGAATCATGATTCGAGTCATGAATCATGAATCATGAATTGAATCATGAATCATGAATTGAATCATGAATCATGAATTGAATCATGAATCATGAATCATGAATCGAATCATGAATTGAAACATGAATCATGAATTGAATCATGAATAATGATTCATGAATTGAATCATGAATCATAAATCATGAATTGAATTATGAATCATGAATCGAATCATGAATAATGAATCATGAATCGAATCATGAATCATGAATTGAATCATGAATAATGATTCATGAATTGAATCATGAATCATAAATCATGAATTGAATCATGAATCATGAATTGAATCATGAATCATGAATTGAATCATGAGTCACAATTCATGAATTGAATCATGAATCATGAATTGAATCATGAATTGAATCATGAATCATGAATTGAATCATGAATCATGAATCATAAATTAAATCATGAATCATCAAATGAATCATGAAATGAATCATGAATCATGAATTGAATCATGAATCATGAATTGAATCATGAATCATGAATCATGAATCGAATCATGAATCATGAATTGAATCATGAATCATGAATTGAATCATGAATCATGAATTAAATCATGAATCATGAATTAAATCATGAATCATGAATCATGAATTAAATCATGAATCATGAAAATAATCATGAAACGAATCATGAATTGAATCATGAATCATGACTTGAATCATGAATCATGAATCATGAATCATAAATCGAATCATGAATCATGAATCATGAATTGAATCATGAATTATGAATCATGAATTGAATCATGAATCATGAAATGAATCATGTATTGAATCATTAATCATGAATTAAATCATGAATCATGAATCAAGAATCATAAATCGAATCATGAATCATGAATCATGAATTGAATCATGAATCATGAATCATGAATTGACTCATGAATTGAATCATGAATTATGAATCATAAATTGAATCATGAATTGAATCATGAATTGAATCATGAATCATGAAATGAATCATGAATCATGAATTGAATCATGAATCATGAATTGAATCAGGAATCATGAATCATGAAATGAATCATGAATCATGAATTGAATCATGAATCACGAATTCAATCATGCATCAGGAATTGAATCATGAATTATAAATCGAATCATGAATCATGAATCATGAATCATGAATTAAATCATGAATCATGAATCATGTATTTAATCATAAATCATGAATCGAATCATGAATTGAATCATGAATCATGAAATGAATCATGAATTGAATCAGGAATCATGAATTGAATCAGGAATCGTGAATCATGAAATGAATCATGAAATGAATCATGAATCATGAATTGAATCATGAATCACGAATTGAATCATGCCTCATGAATTGAATAATGAATCATAAATCGAATCATGAATCATGAATCATGAATCGAATCATGAATCATGTAATAAATCATGAATTGAATCAAGATTCATTAACCATAAATTGAATCATGAAATAAATCATAAATCATGAATTGAATCATAAATCATGAATCATAAATTTAATCATGAATCATGAATCGAATCATGAATCAAGAATTGAATCATGAATCATGAATCGAATCATGAATCATGAATTGAATCATGAATCATGAATCATGAATCAAATCATGAATTGAATCATGAATCATGAATTGAATCATAAATCATGAATCATGAATTGAATCATAAATCATGAATCATGAATTTAATCATGAATCATATATCGAATCATGAATCATAAATCATGAATCGAATCATGAATTGAATAATGAATCATGAATCATGAATTGAATCATGAATCATGATTCGAGTCATGAATCATGAATCATGATTCGAATCATGAATCATGAATCGAATCATGAATCATGAATTGAATCATGAATCATGAATTGAATCATGAATCATAAATTGAATCATGAATCATGAATCGAATCATGAATTGAATCATGAATCATGAATCATGAATCGAATCATGAATTGAATCATGAATCATAAATCATGAATTGAATTATGAATCATGAATCGAATCATGAATCATGAATCATGAATCGAATCATGAATCATGAATTCAATCATGAATAATGATTCATGAATTGAATCATGAATCATAAATCATGAATTGAATCATGAATCATGAATTGAATCATGAATCATGAATTGAATCATGAGTCATGAATCATGAATTAAATCATGAATGATGAATTGAATCATGAATTGAATCATGAATCATGAATTGAATCATGAATCATGAATCATAAATTAAATCATGAATCATGAAATGAATCATGAAATGAATCATGAATCATGAATTGAATCATGAATCATGAATTGAATCATGAATCATGAATCATGAATCAAATCATGAATCATGAATTGAATCATGAATCATGAATTGAATCATGAATCATGAATCATAAATCAAGAATTGAATCATGAATCATGAATCATGTAATCAATCATGAATTAAATCATTAATTCAAACATGAATCATGAATCAAATCATGAATCATGAATTGAATCATGTATCACGAATTGAATCATGCATCATTAATTGAATCTTGAATTATAAATCGAATCATGAATCATGAATCATGAATTGAATCATGAATCATGAATTAAATTATGAATCATGAATCGAATCATGAATCATGTATTGAATCATGAATCATGAATTGAATCATGAATCATGAATGATGAATTGAATCATGAATGATGAATTGAATCATGAATCATGAATTGAATCATGAGTCATGAATCATGAATCGAATCATGAATCATGAATCGAATCATGAATTGAATCATGAATGATGAATTGAATCATGAATCATGAATTGAATCATGAATCATGAATCATAAAATGAATCACGAATCATGAATTGAATCATTAATCATGAATTGAATCATGAATCATGAATTAAATCATGAATCATGAAAAGAATCATAAAACGAATCATGAATCATGAATTAAATCATGAATCATGAAAAGAATCATAAAACGAATCATGAATCATGAATTGAATCATTAATCATGAATTGAATCATGAATCATGAATCGAATCATGAATCATGGATTGAATCATGAATCATGAATTGAATCATGAATCATGAATCATAAATCAAGAATTGAATCATGAATCATAAATTGAATCATGAATGATGAAATGAATCATGAATTGAATCATGAATTCAAACATGAATCATGAATCGAATCATGAATTGAATTATGAATTGAATCAAGAATTGAATCATGCATTGAATCATGAATCATGAATCATGCATTGAATCATGAATCATGAATCAAGAATTGAATCATGCATTGAATCATGAATTGAATCATGAATCATGAATTGAAGTATGAATTGAAACATGAATCATGAATCGAATCATGATTCATGAATTGAATCATGAATCAAGAATTGAATCATGAATCATGATTCATGAAATGAATCATGAATCATGAATTGAATCATGAATTATGAATTGAATCATGAATTGAATCATTAATCATGAATTGAATCATGAATCATGAATCATGAATCATAAATCGAATCATGAATCATGAATCATGAATTGAATCATGAATTATGAATCATGAATCGAATCATGAATCATGAATTGAATCATGAATCATGAATCACGAATCATGAATTGAATCATGAATCATGAATTGAATCATGAATCACGAATCGAATCATGAATCATGAATCATGAATTGAATCATGAATCATGAATTGACTCATGAATTGAATCATGAATTATGAATCATAAATTGAATCATGAATTGAATCATGAATTGAATCATGAATCATGAAATGAATCATGAATTGAATCATGAATCATGAATTGAATCAGGAATCATGAATCATGAAATGAATCATGAAATGAATCATGAATCATGAATTGAATCATGAATCACGAATTGAATCATGCATCAGGAATTGAAACATGAATTATAAATCGAATCATGAATCATGAATCATGAATTAAATCATGAATAATGAATCATGTATTGAATCATAAATTATGAATTGAATCATGTATTGAATCATGAATAATGAATCATGAATCGAATCATGAATCATGAAATAAATCATAACCTGAATCATGAATTGAATCATGAATCATGAATCATGAATCGAATCATGAAATAAAACATGAATTGAATCAAGATTCATGAACCATGAATTGAATCATGAAATAAATCATGAATCATGAATTGAATCATAAATCATGAATCATGAATTTTATCATGAATCATAATTCGTATCATGAATCATGAATTAAAAATTGAATCATGAATCATGAATCAAATCATGAATCATGAATTGAATCATGAATCATGAATCATAAATTAAATCATGAATCATGAAATGAATCATGAAATGAATCATGAATCATGAATTGAATCATGAATCATGAATCATAAATTAAATCATGAATCATGAAATGAATCATGAAATGAATCATGAATCATGAATTGAATCATGAATCATGAATTGAATCATGAATCATGAATCATGAATCAAATCATGAATCATGAATTGAATCATGAATCATGAATTGAATCATGAATCATGAATCATAAATCAAGAATTGAATCATGAATCATGAATCATGTAATCAATCATGAATTAAATCATTAATTCAAACATGAATCATGAATCAAATCATGAATCATGAATTGAATCATGTATCACGAATTGAATCATGCATCATTAATTGAATCTTGAATTATAAATCGAATCATGAATCATGAATCATAAATCATGAATCATGAATTGAATCATGAATCATGAATTAAATTATGAATCATGAATCGAATCATGAATCATGTATTGAATCATGAATCATGAATCGAATCATGAATCATGAATGATGAATTGAATCATGAATGATGAATTGAATCATGAATCATGAATTGAATCATGAGTCATGAATCATGAATCGAATCATGAATCATGAATCGAATCATGAATTGAATCATGAATGATGAATTGAATCATGAATCATGAATTGAATCATGAATCATGAATCATAAAATGATTCACGAATCATGAATTGAATCATTAATCATGAATTGAATCATGAATCATGAATTAAATCATGAATCATGAAAAGAATCATAAAACGAATCATGAATCATGAATTAAATCATGAATCATGAAAAGAATCATAAAACGAATAATGAATCATGAATTGAATCATTAATCATGAATTGAATCATGAATCATGAATCGAATCATGAATCATGGATTGAATCATGAATCATGAATTGAATCATGAATCATGAATTATAAATCAAGAATTGAATCATGAATCATAAATTGAATCATGAATGATGAAATGAATCATGAATTGAATCATGAATTCAAACATGAATCATGAATCGAATCATGAATTGAATTATGAATTGAATCAAGAATTGAATCATGCATTGAATCATGAATCATGAATCAAGAATTGAATCATGCATTGAATCATGAATTGAATCATGAATCATGAATTGAAGTATGAATTGAAACATGAATCATGAATCGAATCATGATTCATGAATTGAATCATGAATCATGAATTGAATCATGAATCATGATTCATGAAATGAATCATGAATCATGAATTGAATCATGAATTATGAATTGAATCATGAATTGAATCATTAATCATGAATTGAATCATGAATCATGAATCATAAATCATAAATCGAATCATGAATCATGAATCATGAATTGAATCATGAATTATGAATCATGAATCAAATCATGAATCATGAATTGAATCATGAATCATGAATCACGAATCATGAATTGAATCATGAATCATGAATTGAATCATGAATCACGAATCGAATCATGAATCATGAATTGAATCATGAATCATGAATTGACTCATGAATTGAATCATTAATTATGAATCATAAATTGAATCATGAATTGAATCATGAATTGAATCATGAATCATGAAATGAATCATGAATTGAATCATGAATCATGAATTGAATCAGGAATCATGAATCATGAAATGAATCATGAATCATGAATTGAATCATGAATCATGTATTGAATCATGAATCATGAATCGAATCATGAATCATGAATGATGAATTGAATCATGAATGATGAATTGAATCATGAATCATGAATTGAATCATGAGTCATGAATCATGAATCGAATCATGAATCATGAATCGAATCATGAATTGAATCATGAATGATGAATTGAATCATGAATCATGAATTGAATCATGAATCATGAATCATAAAATGAATCACGAATCATGAATTGAATCATTAATCATGAATTGAATCATGAATCATGAATTAAATCATGAATCATGAAAAGAATCATAAAACGAATCATGAATCATGAATTAAATCATGAATCATGAAAAGAATCATAAAACGAATAATGAATCATGAATTGAATCATTAATCATGAATTGAATCATGAATTGAATCATGAATCATGAAATGAATCATGAATTGAATCATGAATCATGAATTGAATCAGGAATCATGAATCATGAAATGAATCATGAATCATGAATTGAATCATGAATCATGCATCATGAATTGAATCATGAATTGAATTATGAATTATAAATCATAAGTTGAATCATGAATTAAATCATGAATTGAATTATGAATCATGAATTGAATCATGAATCATGAATTGAATCAGCAATCATGAATCATGAAATGAATCATGAAATGAATCATGAACTGAATCATGAATCTTAAATTGAATCATGAATCATGAAATGAATCATGAAATGAATCACGAATCATGAATTGAATCATGAATAATGAATCAAATCATGAATCATTAATCATGAATTGAATCATGAATCATAAATCGAATCATGAATCATGAATCATGAATTGAATCATGAATCATGAATCATGAATCGAATCATGAATCATGAATTGAATCATGAATCATGAATCACGAATCATGAATTGAATCATGAATCATGAATTGAATCATGAATCATGAATCGAATCATGAATCATAAATCATGAATTGAATCATGAATCATGAATCATGAATCATGAATTGAATCATGAATTGAATCATGAATTATGAATCATAAATTGAATCATGAATTGAATCATGAATCATGAATTGAATCAGGAATCATGAATCATGAAATGAATCATGAAATGAATCATGAATCATGAATTGAATCATGAATCACGAATTGAATCATGCATCATTAATTGAATCTTGAATTATAAATCGAATCATGAATCATGAATCATAAATCATGAATCATGAATTGAATCATAAATCATGAATTGAATCATGAATTGAATCATGAATCATGATCATGAATCGAATCATGAATCATGAAATAAATCATGAATTGAATCATGAATTGAATCATGAATCATGAATCATGAATTGAATCATGAATCATGAATTGAATCATGAATCATGAATTGAATCATGAATCATGAATCATAAATCAAGAATTGATTCATGAATCATGAATTGAATCATGAATTATGAAATGAATCATGAATTAAATCATGAATTCAAACATGAATCATGAATTATGAAATGAATCATGAATTGAATCATGAATTCAAACATGAATCATGAATCGAATCATGAATCATGAATTGAATTATGAATTGAATCATGCATTGAATCATGAATCATGAATCATGCATTGAATCATAAATCATGAATCATGAATTGAATCATGAATCATGAATTTAATTATGAATTGGATCAAGAATTGAATCATGAATTGAAACATGAATCATGATTTGAATCATGAATGATGAATCATGAATTGAATCATGAATCATGCATCATGAATTGAATCATGAATTGAATCATGAATTGAATCATGAATTATAAATCATAAGTTGAATCATGAATTAAATCATGAATTCAATTATGAATCATGAAATGAATCATGAATCATGAATTGAATCAGGAATCATGAATCATGAAATGAATCATGAAATGAATCATGAACTGAATCATGAATCTTAAATTGAATCATGAATCATGAAATCAATCATGAAATGAATCACGAATCATGAATTGAATCATGAATCATGAATCGAATCATGAATCATTAATCATGAATTGAATCATGAATCATAAATCGAATCATGAATCATGAATCATGAATTGAATCATGAATCATGAATCGAATCATGAATTGAATCATGAATCATGAATCATGAATTGAATCATGAATCATGAATTGAATCAGGAATCATGAATCATGAATTAAATCAAGAAATGAATCATGAATCAAGAATTGAATAATGATTCATGAAACGAATCATGAATCATAAATTGAATCATGAATCATAAATCATGAATTGAATCATGAATCATGAATTGAATTATGAATCATGAATTGAATTATGAATCATGAATTTAATCATGAATTATGAATTGAATCAGGAATCATGAATCATGAATTCAATCATGAAATGAATCATGAATCATGAATTGAATCATGAATCATGAATTGAATAATGAATCATGAATCATAAATCGAATCATATATTGAATCATGAATCATGAATCATGAATTGTATCATAAATCATGAATCATGAATTTAATCATGAATCATATATCGAATCATGAATCATGAATCGAATCATGAATTGAATCATGAATCATGAATCATGAATTCAATCATAAATCATGAATCGAATCATGAAACATGAATCATGAATCGAATCATGAATCATGAATCGAATCATGAATCATGAATCATGAATTGAATCATGAATCATGAATCATGAATTGAATAATGAATAATGAATTGAATCATGAATCATGAATCATGAATTGAATCATGAATCATTAATCGAATCATGAATTAAATCATGAATCATGAATCATGAATTGAATTATGAATCATGAATCGAATCATGAATCATGTATTGAATCATGAATCATGAATTGAATCATGAATCATGAATCATGAATTGAATCATGAATCATGAATTGAATCATGAATCATGAATTGAATCATGAGTCATGAATCATGAATTGAATCATGAATCATGAATCGAATCATGAATTGAATCATGAATGATGAATTGAATCATGAATCATGAATTGAATCATGAATCATGAATCATAAAATGAATCATGAATCATGAATTAAATCATTAATCATGAATTGAATCATGAATCATGAATTAAATCATGAATCATGAAAAGAATCATGAAACGAATCATGAATCATGAATTGAATCATGAATCATGAATTGAATCATGAATCATGAATCATTGATTGAATCATGAATCATGAATTGAATCATGAATCATGAATTATAAATCAAGAATTTAATCATTAATCATA